>CM066031.1:158852300-159122017 GCA_033557465.1 Ichthyophis bannanicus | reverse complement strand
ACCCGCAGGGTCCTCGGTGAGGGCGGACGTTCCGAGGTACTGTAATTGTCTTTGAGGCCGAGGAAAAATTATAGTTTGCCCCCCTCAACTGCCCCAATCATATTCATCTGATAATCTAACATTGAGCGCCACCAGTTTTTGATCCCAACTGGATTTTTAAATCCCCCGCTACCCTCCCATATTGTTTTTAAAATTCCGCCATATATATTGGCATCGCCAATCAGGGGGCTAGTCACAAACAGCAAACAGTATCGTCTTGCGACCGACGCCACTTTATGCTCATCAGTGCCAACCCTTTAAGCCCTTTGCGTCAACATTACTTCTATACCTTCCTCGCCAGCGGTTTCCATCAGTTAAAATCAAACAACAATGGGGATAAACGGACAGCCCTGCCTAGTAACCGCCGTTCTAATCGAAAAAATTCAGAATATCTCCCCATTTATTTTTTAAACTGCTGCTATGGGTTTAGCATATAGGGCCTTGGATCCAAGCCATCATATTAGATCCAAATCCCAATCTTCATCCAGCACCGCAAACATAAAACTCCATTCCACGCAAACAAAAGCTTTTTCTGCATCAATACTTAACAATAACAATTCCCTTGTTTTGTTGCCCCTTCGCTGTCCATATCACTTGAAATGGCTCTACCTAATATTTTACCCCCGTATGTCCTCCCATATCATGAACCCAGTTTGGGTCCGAATGTAATATCCCTTGGCAGTATAGCCACAGTTACTTACCCCTAGTACAGGTGATCTCTGGGGAACAGCAGGAATAGAGATCTTCACATAGGGGTATACGATTGGGTACCAGGCAGACGGAGCCTGCGCGGGAACGCTCCCCAGCATCCCCAGAAAGACAGCTTTTGGGAGCATCCCACAGCCCGCCTTGCGCGCTGCGCTTCCCTCCTTTCCCAACCCGCCTCTCTCCAGTTCGAGTTTTAAAGCTGAGACAAAGAGAGAGAGAGGAAAGGAAAGATAGATAGCAGAGATACAACTCCCTAGTGTGAGGTGTGTGGGTTTGTGAAGAACTTATTTCCTGCTGTTCCCAGAGATGCCCTGTTACAGGTAAGTACTGTGTACTCATTCATCCAGGAACAAGCAGAATGAGTCGTCACAGAGGGGACTACCCCAGCTAGAGATGCCTGGGAGATCCCCAAGGTTGTGGAGTCCCTGAGAAAGGGCTCTACCTCCGGGCCTCCCATGGATCTCAGGCATCCAACCCAAGAGATGGGGGGTAGGAGTTTGATTAGTTATGGAAACAGGTGTTTTGGGAGAATCAGCCTGACCACAACAAGGCCATCTACCCGGCGGGAGTCCTTGTCCAAGCCTAATGGGCTTGTAAAGGTATGAACCCGAGGCCCAGGCTGCCGCCATCGACAGATTCTTGTCGATGGACACAGAATGTAGGATGAGTGCCAATAGAGGCTGCCATGGCCCTCACATTGGTGAGCTGGTGACATGTCCCTCCAGAGACAGGTTCTTACTCTGGTAGGCGAAAGAATACACTGATCAATCCAATTGGACAGTGTTCCTCCTTAGAGACTGGAAAGTCCTAACTTAGAGGGATTCAAAAGCAACAAAGAGTTTTTGAGTTAACTTTCCATATGTTTGCTGTGTCTCTCCTGTAAGTAAAAAAGCAAGAGCGTCTCTTACAATCCATGGTATGAAGATTCCTCACTCTGCCTTGATGCATGAGGTCCTTGGAAAAAAAAGACAGGTAAGTACACCTCCTGGGTCAGATTACAAAGGTAAGACCCATATTAGAGGCATAAGTGTGGATTTGGTCCCTGAGGACTACCTTGGGGTCATGATGGAAACCCTTGTACGTAAGGGAGGATTAGCCCACCAAAGTTGCAACTCCACTGATAGGCTGCCCGTACTGAGTTACTGCAATGAGAAAGATAACCTTCCAGGAAAGAAATTATCAAGGAGGTAGTGGCTAAGGGTTCAAAGGGTGGCTTCATAAGCTGGCCAAGAACCAGATTCAAGTCCCATGCCACTGGAGGTGGTCTAATGGGAGGTTTAGTTAAAAGAAGGCCTCTCATGAATCTTGCAATAAGAGGATGAGAGGAAATAGGCTGTCCATTAAGAGGCTTGAGGGATGCTGCAATAGCACTCAAATGGACTCTTACTGAATTTGTTTTGAGGCCTGCATGGGATAGATGCAGCAAAATACTCTAGTAAATAATTCAAAGGTATTGCAAGAGGGTTAAGACCCTTCTCAGCACACCAAATGGTAAACCTTTTCCATTTAAAAGCATAGGAACGTCTAGTAGAAGGCTTTCTAGAAGCATGAAGGATATTCTTCACTTGCTGAGAAAGATGCCAATCTTGAAGGTCTAGGCCTTCAGCAACCAAGCCGAGATGGAGAGACTGGGGGTTTGGGTGCCACAACGTTCCCTCCTCCTGGGACAGGAGGTCTGGAGCAGATCCCAAGTCCAGGGAGGGAGCTTGAGAGAGAATGCAGAAGTAGAGGGTACCACACTTGGCATGGCCAACGTGGTACTATGAGGATCATGGACCCTCGATCTCTCTGAAGCTTGAACATGGTCTTGGGAATTAGGGGGACGGGTGGAAATGCGTAAAGGAAGCCTTGACCCCAGTGAAGGAGGAAGGCATCCCTGGCCTGAACTCCCTGACACGGAATTCTGGAACAGAACCGGGAAGTTTGGCATTCCACGGACTTGCAAAGAGTTCTATCCGGGTTCCCCAAATTCGAAAGATTTTGGCTATCTGGTCCATATGGAGGGACCACTCCTGTGGAAGCAGAACTCGACTGAGTCTGTCTGCCCAAGAGTTTTGAACGCCTGGAAGATACACTGCCAGAAGATGAATCCGATGCTCTCTGGTGAAGGCCCACAATCTCAAAGCTTCGTTGCAAAGCGACAGAGAGCCAGTCCCGCCCTGCTTGTTCACGTAGAACATGGCTACTTGGTTGTCCGTGTGGGATGAGGACTGTCTTGTAGCTGAGCAGGGTGTGAAAGACCTCTGAGAGCTAGAAAAATTGCTCTGAGCTCCAAGAGGTTGATATGTAGAGGAAGTCTCCTGTGGAGACCAGGTGCCCTGGGTGGAGAGATCTTGTAGATGAGCTCCCCAGCCTTTTGGAGAGGCATCTGTTGTAAGGGTTGCTTGGGATAACAACTGTTGAAAGGGGGACCCCAGCAACAGATTTTGAGTGGAATTCCACCACTGGAGAGACCAAAAAAGGCGCCTGGAGGTTGCTATTTTGTCTGATAGGGCCCTCCTAAGGCCTGGGTCCCTTGGGTGGACAAAGTCCATTGAGCTGCCCTCATGTGGAGGCGAGCGTAGGAACCACATGCACAGTGGATGCCATGTGGCCTAATAGTTTTAACATCTCTTGAGCAGTTAAATGGGATTTTAACTGAATCTGGGAGGCTAACTGCACCAAGCGTAGGCAACGGGCCTGGGGAAGATAGGTCCTTGCAGTGGTGGAATCCCGCAAGGCCCCTATGAACTCTAGAGACTGAGTAGGGGTGAGATGGGACTTTGGGATGTTTATTACAAGTCCCAGATACTGAAGAACACGCATTGTGCAGGCTAGGGAAGTCTGGGCCTCTGACTGGGATGGAGCTCGGATGAGCCAGACGTCCAGATATGGGAATACGAATATTCCTAGAGTGCGTAGAAATGCAGCTACTACTGCCATGCATTTTGTGAACACTCTTTGTGCAGAGGCCAGCCCGAAAGGAAGCACCCTGTATTGGTATGCTTTCCCCTTGATAAAGGAACCGAAGGAACCTTCTGTGTGTTGGATGGATGAGGACATGGGTGTATGCATCCTTGAGATCTAAGAACAAAGCCAATCCTGACTCTGAAGGTATGGAAGGAGAGTACCGAGAGAAATCATCTTGAATTTCTCCTTGCATAGAAATTTGTTCAATTCTCTGAGATATAATATGGGTCTGTAGCACCCTGTTTTCTTTGGGATAAGAAATAAGGTGGAGTAGAACCCTGAGCCCGATTGAAGAAGGGGTACTTCTTCTATTGCCCTTTGGGCAAGAAGGGTAAGCAATCTCCTGACCCCGAAGGTCAAGGAGAGATGTTGGAGAATTGAACTGTCTCACCATGGTGGTGAGGAGGAAGGTTTAAGAAATGAAGCTTGTACCCCTCCCTTATGATGGAGAGGGTCCCATTGCTCTGCTGTGATTTGTTCCCATCTGGGAGCAAAGTGAGCTACCTTCCTGAATGGTGAGAGTCTCTGGTTCTTCTAGGCCCAGAAAGGCTAAGTTCTCTAGTTGCAAGTCAAAGGCCCTGAGGAGGCTGAGGCTGTGGGGCCATAGTAGTCCTTGCAGCCTTAGGCTTGGCCTGTTTAGGTTGTTGCTGACGCTTTGCAGCAAAACGAACTGCAGCAGATGCCTGCGGACCATAAACAGGATAATATATTCCCTTTTTGGGAAAAATGCCTTTTTGAACAACCTCTTCTTAACAGGAGCAGAAGTAGACTTTGAAAGTCTATCTAAAGCAGAATTCTCTGCATCCATCTGAGTGGCCTTTGGTTGCCAATCCTTGCCAAAAAGGTTTTCAACCTGTACAAGGAAGATTTCCTAACCATCTTGGACCCAGGGTTCCAGATCAGAAGCTTGTAACCAAGCAATTCTGCGTGCACCTATGGCAATAGCCGAGGCTCTGCTGGCACACTCAAAAGAGTCAAAGGCTGCATGGTTGGAAAATTTGGAAACATCCTGGGCATGTTTAAGCCATGTGAGAAACTCTTCCCTTTTATCTTCTGAAATAACAAGGGACTAAAGTCTGCAGATGATCTGTAACTTCTTTTAGAAACATCCCCATATAGAGAACTATAGGAGTTGATTCTGGCAACAAGCATAATGGCCTGGAAGATTTTCCGGCCAAAAGCATCTAAGGTTCTGCACTCGCTTCCTGGAGGATTAGAGGAGTGCCCTCTTTGCACTCTTTATCTTCTTCATGGCAGACTCCACCACAATAGAGTGGTGAGGAAGCTGAGTATTATGAAAGCCAGGACAAGGAGGGACACGGTACATGGTGTCCAACCTACGAGAATGAGGTGAGATGGTGAGAGGAGTCTCCCATATGCCTAACGTGATCATAAAGGATCTCATGAATTGGTAAAGTGGCTGCCTCTTTTAGGAGCCTTAGGATATTGTAAAATATCCAACTGTTTGGCTCTAGGCTCTGATTCAGGGTCCACTGAGATGGAGAGGCCCCTGGCCACCTCTCTAATGAAGTCTTGGAAAGACCATTCCTCTGGAGGAGGACATTCTTCTTTTTTGGAGAAGAAGGCTCCTGAGGAAGGAGTACCGATGCTTTGAAGAGAAGCCTCTGATTCATCAGCGTCCTCAGAGGAATCGAAGTATCGCCTGTCCTGGATGCTCTTGTAGAGCCCTATACGCGTACCGGGTGGTATCGACATCAGGAGTAATCGGTACCGGTTCGGTACCGATGGGCATCATAGGAACAGGGTACCCGGTGCAGTCGACACCAATGCGGATGTCGATGCAATCGGTACCGGCATCGGAACCGATTCGGTGCCGTTGCCGGTAACAACAACGGAGTTTGTTGCGGTACCGGAGGCTCGCAGCTTGTATGAAAGGCCGTAATGGCACGCTCATGGTCAGAATATATTCTGATCCATCGACGCCACCAAGGACTGGATGTCCGGTACCATGGAAACCACCGGTACCCCAGAACATTGTAACAGGTGATCGGTCGAGGCCGAGCCATCGATGTCAACCTGTGACCCCATAGGTGGAGCTTTGGAAGCCGGAGCTTTCCGCCGAGGTAATTTTGCCGGTGCGGAATCCTCGAGGGCAAGCCCGGATGCATCTCGATGCTTGGAGGGAGATCTACCCTTCGCTAGGACCGGCTGGATTTATGTTTGGTTACCTGAGATCCATAGGAGGGAAGCAGCAGCCCTGGAAGACGTCGATGCCACTGAAGCTGCAGAAGAGGGAAACAGGGTACTGAGCTTAGCTGCTCGGTTCTGTAGACCTCTTTTAGACATCATGGAACCGGACGCACAATCCGTGATGGAATGGTCAGGACCCAAACATTTAAGACACCAGTCATGGGTGTCCAGTGACAGAAATAGTACCGCTGCACTTCGTTCATTTTTTAAACCCAGAAGCGGGCTTTTCCATGAGGAAAATTTTTCGTTAGGCCTAAGGACACAAAAAGAAAAATTGCACAGAAGTGGGAACGGTAATATATATATATATATATTTTTTTTTTTTTTTTTAAAGAAGAAGAAAGAAAAGACCGGCGGTACTGGTCTGACATCGAAGAAGGCAGACGTGCGACCAAAGAAATAAAATAAAATACTTCTTCAGCGATGATGGGAACACGACCTGCTGGCTCCGCGGAAAAGAAGAACTGGAGAGAGGCGGTTGGGAAAGGCAGGAAGGCAGCGCGCAGGCTCTGTGGGATGCTCCCAAAAGCTTTCTTTCTGGACGCTGGGGAGCGTTCCCGCGCAGGCTCCATTCGGTACAGCGATACCCATATGTGAAGACTCATTCCTGCTTGTTCCTGGAGATAGCCCCAAGCCGGTTCGCCAGCACTTTTGCCAGGATTTTCCCGTCCGTATCAATAAGGAAATTGGGCAGTATGATCCTCACAAGATGGGGTCCCGGCCCGGTTTTGCCAAAACCGTGATCCCCGCTTGTTGCATAGATGGAGCCAACGGTTTTCCTTGCAATACCTCAGTCAATAGCCTCTGTAGCAGTGGAGCTAACCGTTCCCCCCCAAATTTTTTCTAAAAATTGCCGGAAAGCCATCTAGCCCTGGTGCCTTATTTCAAGGCCATCCCTTTGAGTACCCGACCGATTTCCTCCAGCCCAATCGGCTGAATAAGCAAGTCCCTGTCTGGCCCTGATAACTCCGGGAGGGCGTCGCCCTCCTTCAAATAATCCTCCACCTGCTGTGCCAAGGCCCCCTAGCGGACTAGTATATAAAGTTTTATAATAGTGTACACAAATTGCTCCCTAATCTCTTTAGTGCGAAACAACAGCTTATCTCCCGGCCCTTTAACTTTTAATATAGTAGACCGTCGTTCCCAGTCTCATAGCTTCCTGGCTAGCAATGTGCTAGCCTTATTGTTAAATTCATAATAATGTTGGTTGACTCGCCTTAACTGGTATTGGATTGTCTCTGTCCGCAACGCCATTAATTGTGACCGGGCACAGTCCAGTGCCGCCCTCAATTTTATTTTCCGCCATCAAGTTTGTGATGCCTTTTCAGTTCTGCGATCTTTTCTAGTAATTGGTTCACCTGTCCCTCTCTATCCCGCTTTTTCCGCACTGCCCAAGATATCAATTTCCCCCTTAGAACCAACCCGCCTTTAGCCCATCCCATTGAATCTCCCATGCCACCTCCCCTGTGTCGTTCACCCAAAAATACTCTGTGATTTCTTCCTCAATATCTTTAATGACCTCCTTATTCTGCAGGAGACATTCATTAAGCCACCCAAAGGCCTGGCCCTCCTTATCATTCTCTCCCCCAAATTCCACCCATATAGGGCCATGATCTGTCCATGTTATGGGCTCAATTTTTGCTCTAGTAACCTTTCGGGTCCAGTACTCATCCCCTCAAAAGAAATCAATCCTGCTATAGCTTTGATGCACTGAGGACTAGTATGAATACTCTCGCTCCTGAGATACATCTGGGGCCAAATATCACACACCCATAATTGCGCCCTTAGCTCCAATAGTTGAGACCTCCCTTTACTCCCCCCAATAGTGCCCGACCTTCATTCTAATCTTTCTTGGGGTCCAGTACTTCGTTTGAAATCTCCCCCCAATAATATCGCTCCATGAATTTTATTTTTCAGCCAGTTGCTAGTGTCTCCCAAAAATGTGTAAGTGGGTCATTGGGGCCATAGATATTTACAAAGGTAACCTCCTGGCCATGCAGTTCCCCCAAAACTAACAGTACTCTCGCCCCTATCATCCCCCTTTATTCTACCCCCTCACCTGAACATCGCTCCTAATTATAATAGCGACACCTGCCTTCTTATGTAGACCCTCGCATTGAACCAAATATTACTGAAGGCCCCGTGTCCTGACCAGATGTTCATCTTTCGGTAATAAGTGAGTTTCCTGCAGAAATGACCACCTGCCACTGTTGGTGCTGCACTTCCTTAAACATCTCCTTCCGCTTTTGTGGGGTATTTAATCCTCTGACATTTAATGAGCCTACCCTAAGTCCTGCCATCTTAACTTGTGCGTAAATCTAGCAACTATATCTACCTGTGTATTTGGGGACAACCCTCCCTTCACCCCTCCCCCCCCCTCCCCGGAATCCCACCACAGGCCATTTCCCGTGACTCCTAACTGGAGGACGAAACTCCCCACCTTACCGCTCCCCAACCAACTAGGCCCCCTTCCCCATTGTTCCCCCCTAGCTCCCCCCAGTCGATATCCATCCTCTCATCCTTTTCCAAGTTCGTTCCCTCCCCCAACCCTCCCCCAATATTCGCCATTGTTAAAACCTACCCTTCTTAATCCCTCTCCCTCCCCTCCCAACCACCGAACCACAATCAACAGTATATAGCATTATACACTATCAACCTTCAATGTGAATACCTGAATTTGTCCAATTTTGCAATGTCTTTCCCACGCCCTCCCCCACCCTGGAAGCACTCCCATTCCCACCAAACAGAACCCTGGCTCAGACTCTATCTTCAGGTTTTCTGCATGGAGCCACTTTGCTCCCCCTCCTCATCCCCTGGAGAAGTCCCGGAGAGGCGCTGGAGCCGCCTGCCATTCGAAGTAATCCGTTGCCACCTCTGCTGTTCCGATAGGGACACGGGTCCTCTCTCCCGATCCTCTCGTGCTTCCGGCTGAGTCCGAATCGGAAGTAAATTTGGTGCTTTCGCTTTCTCAAGACATCTCCAAGCTTCTGTTACAGTCCGTACTCGCTGGACACCTCCTTGCAATTCGACTGCAGCCCGATCGGGAAGAGCCATTTATATTTAATATTTTCGTGTCATAAGTACAATGTCACCAGGCGCATGGTCCGTCTTCGTTGCAATGCTGAGGGAGCCAAATCCTGGAAGATCTCAATGGTCACCTTCTGCCACTTTAATCTGCCCTTCTGGGCCACTACTTTCATGATCTCCTCCTTCATCTGGTAGCTAGAAAGGCGGCAATAATATCCCTGGGGTGGTTCCCCTGAGTGGGTCTACGGGCTCGATGTGCTCGCTCAAGTCCAATCGCCCGCTTTGCTCCCGCTGACTCCTGCCCTCCTACGCCAGCAGGGCCTCGCATATTTCTTGAACTACACTATTTGCTTGTTTGAATTGCCCCTCCTCGGGAACCCCCTGATGCGTATGTTACAGCGCCTCGAGCCTGTTTTCGAGGTCCTCGATCTTGTCCCGCAGTTCTTCACTTTCTTTCCGCCATGTATTGTACATGCTTTGAGTGTTCTCAGCCGTCTTACCGCCTCCTCCACGTGTTCTTCCAAATAGTCCACTCTCTCCCTGAAGGCCTGCAAATCCACCCAAAACTCATTTAACATCTCCTTCACCTCTTTTTTAATACGATCACCTCCATTTTTATCTCCTTGCACCAGCGCCACAGATCCCCTCTCGTGCACTGCTCCTCAGCATTCGCCGGTTCCTCCTCCACCTCCATGTCTTCTCCGTCACCCTGCTCCATCTGCGATCGCAATGGAGCATACGAGGATCGGTACTTTTCCAATTTTTTCCGGGTCGACATTCTAGGTGTTCATTTCTCCTGCGTTCTATATATTTTGCACTTCTAGGGAGGCCCGATGCATTCACTTATTGCTATTTTCCTCCCGTCTCGAGGATAGCTCCTCTATCAGGCAGCCATCCCGTATGGTGACATCACGTCCTCTCTCCACTTCAGTTTTTAATAATAGAGTGGTGAAAGAAAAACAGAATGAGAAAAATGTGACCAAGCTGTTGGCAGCTGTCATTACTCAAAATCAAAATACTATTCCTAGAGGCCCACAACCAAATGCTGCCCCAGAACCGGTACTTGTTATCAGTGTGGTCATGTGGGTCATTTTAAATGTGAATGTCCTCATAGGGGGCCACCTTCATTCGGGAGCCAGGAGAGAGGCAGGCAGCCCCTACTTGTGCCCCATAAACCCTTTCCAGTATCCCACAAACCCTCCCCTAGGTGGGACAATAGTGATTTTACTCAAGATACTTACTGACTAGATGAAAGTCATCTTAACATGACAACCTAGTGGTATCCCCAGATAATCCAATAGTCCTCCATGCAAATAGGAGACCAATCCTATGATCTCCTCCTTGATACCGGCGCTACCCTTTCCACCCTCCGTAATCCTATAGGATTACCCCCCTCATCCAAAACTGAGAATGTAGTGGGGGATTTCAGGGTGGCCCTGAACGCCTCTCACTTTCAAAACCATTGGAAGCTCGCTTGGGGCCCTTATCCACCCAGCACTTCTTTCTTATTGCACCACAGAGCCCACTGAATTTATTAGGGAGGGTACTTTTATAAAAACTATGGGCCACTATTACTTGTAGCCCAGACGCCATCTACCTGGATCTCCCTGAAGATGTAATTCCCCAACTCCCTCTAATGCTGACCAAAGCTCAGGGTGGAAACAGCATTTCACCAGAACTGAAGAAATAATGAATGCCATCCCTCCTTGGCTCTGGGGTTATAAATCCTCAGATGTACCCCTCAAATCTATAGAGCCAATAAGGATTAAAGTCAGGCAGGATATGCCCTATCCTTCTATCCGCCAATATCCGCTTCCCCAGGAAGCAATTTTGGGCCTCATGCTTTTAGTGGAGTCTTTTGTGAGCCAGGGGATCCTTGTCCCTTACTCATCTCCCTGCAATACGCTGTCATGATGCGGGCATTAATAAAGTTGGTTTTAAGAAAAGAAATCCTGTTTTAGAAGAACTAGATGTGCAGTTACCTTCAGGCACAGCTAGAGGGAGCAGGAACAGACATACTGGTCTTAATGAACCTAAGCTCACTGATGACCTGCAGCTGAAAGGGAACCATGAAGTCAGCAGTAACGGTTTTCACTTTATAAGCCAGAGGCAGAATGCTTCTGGACAGCAGTGGCATAAGCAGAGGAGGCAGTGGAATGAGCATGTGAAGCAGCAGGAGCTGAGGAAGGAGGAGAAAGAGGAAGAAGGAACTGGAGCTGGACTAGAAGGAGAAACAGCAGAGAAGCCTGGAGGCTATCAAGGACATAAGCCTGATTGCTGTGAAAGAAGCCAAGCTGGAAGCTGGAGGAGAAACAGACCTCACAAGGTGGAAGCCAGAAAGCCCAAACTGGAACTGTTGTGCAAGGGGAGTTTGGTGGAAGTTGCTCCAAGGTGAGAGGCTCTGCCACGCCTAGTTCCTATACTCTGCCTGTTTGTAACATAGAGAGAAGAAAGCTAAGAACCAGAGAGGGAGGTTCTGACAGAATCTTATCTCTAGAGGATCATTGCCCAGTTTCACCTATTCAGAGGGGAAAGCATTTTTATAAGCAACGGAAGTTTTTACTCAGTGAGCCCAGGTATGAGGCATTGAACATTAACTGTAATGATTGTACTGCTAAAAGCTATGCTAAAAGAAGGATTCCTCCTAAGGGAAACAAGAGTGCAGACTGGTTCACTAAACTACCTCCAGCCTTAAGAGTCCCTGGTTATGTGAAGCCAAACTCCCAAGTGGTAGATTACCATGCTGAAATAGACAGGGACAGTGGAAGCCCTTTGAATCAGTATAGGGGAGAGGAATTGATGGAAGTGGATTCCTCCCAGCACTATTCCTCACCTTTGCCTGAGGAAATGGAATGTGATTGGTGCACTGCCTATGCTCCGAGTGTGTATGCTCCACAGAAGAATAAATGAAATATAATTTGATGTGTATTATGCTGAATATTACTATGAAGACAAACTGCTTTAAACTGTGAAGTAACAGTTAACTAGCCAGTGAATATTGGTACCTTTTAAAACAAAGGACTGTTTCTGTTATCTAAAATATCTCTTAGTTGAACCTTGCTTTAAACGGGGAATGAAAGCCTTTATTACCCTACACTTGGACTCTTTGTTCTTTACAGCGCTACCTAGTGGCGTATAATCTTTGTGTCACCGGCAACCGAGTGAACAACGCCCATCCTGCCTGTTAAAAAAACCCAAACCCGACCAAGAAGGTATATCGATTTGTTCAAGACATTTATAACTTGGACTTTTCTGAGGTAATGTAGGGTTAAGTGACTTACCCAAGGCCACAAGGAGTGCTAGTGGAAATTGAACCCTGGCCTCTGGGTTACCAAGCCAGTGTTCTTAACCATTAAGCTACTCCTCCACTCCTCAAGGTGACAAAACAGTGTGACAGGGCAGAGGCAAAAGCCAGGAGGATGTTGGGTTGCATACAAAGAGGAATTACCAGCAGAAAGAAAGAGATATTATTGCCACTGTATAAGCGCTGGTGAGGCCTCACTTGGAATACTGTGTTCAGTTTCGGAGACCATATCTCGCAAAGGATGTAAAAAGACTGGAAACGGTTCAGAGGAGGCAACCAAAATGATTTGGAGCCTGCGTCAGAAGCCTTATGAGAAGAGACTTGAAGACCTAAAATATGTACAACTCTGGAAGAGAGGAGGGGATAGGGGAGATATGATTCAGACCTTTAAATACTTAAAGAGAATTAATGAACAAACAAAATTCTTCCAAAGACGGGGAAGCTGTAAAACTAGAGGGCATAACATGAAGCTACAAGGGGGTAAATTGAAAGGCAATGTCAAGAAATACTTTTTCACTAACACTGTAGTGAGCTAGCCCTACTATAGTAGAGAATAAAGGTAATCTGTCTGTATTGTGCCTTGTCCTCTCTTGTTTTTCTCACCACCAGATATTACGCTGACTGGACCTAGTCCCCCGCTATGCGGGATCTCATGACAAGAACCATAATGGTGACTCCAGTCAGTCCATCCATACCAATTAATATCAAAATAAGTAATTCATTTTTAAGTTCATTTTGATTTTTATTTGTGTATAGTTATTTATGTATTTATATGAATCATTATTACAGAATTGTATGTTTTTATCATAGTTGTAACTTGTTAAAAAACATTTATAGGTCATGTTTATGATGTTTTTTTATGAACAACATTTTATTTTATTCATTCATTGTTTGTTCATGTATTTATGGATATAGTACGCCTGAATTACCCTGATGAAGAGGATTCAAAACACGGCCTGTGTCAGGCGTTTGGGCTAAAATTGTGTGCATTAAAGTTCTCCTGGCCAGATACCCAGACATACAGGGCCGATGCAGGTAATGGCCTTGTAAGTCCGGGGGGCATAAGAGGGATTCATTGCATATCGGTCTCTGAGGTGGAATAAGTGCTGGTCCCCCATGTGCCCTGACCCAGCAGCCACCCCAACGCAGCGGACACATAGCAAGAACTGGCCTGCCCCTTGACCACGGCCCTGGGGGACATCAGGCCGAACACTCACTGGTGGGTTCAGGGGACCTGGCCATTCAGTCCTGTGGATGTCCCTGCGACTGCAGAAGGGACATGCTGGGCCGGCCTCAAGCCTGATTCTGACTGCCGTGGAATGTTTTGCTCCTGCATTTCAGAATTGAGTCCAAATGGGCCTGTCCTGCTCAGGGCCATCTGGACGGCCCGGAAGTGCCTCTTCTGGAATCGTGCTCTTTGTGAGAACAAAAAGACAGCTATTTTGGTGTGTGTGTTCAAAGGAAGGGATATACGAATGTGTTCAGATCTGAGCTGAGGGAAAAAGTTTGCCTGGCCTTTAATGTATCAGAAACTAATGTAGCAGCAAATATGCTGTTCTTATATATTACAGAATGTAGCTACTCCCAATATATGGTTTTGTTAAACAATACAGTGTTTTAATGGAAAAATAAAAAAGGTATCAGCTTGAAGCTGCTCCAGGAATGTTCTCACAACTCACATAATTATTTCTTAATGCCAAATACTGCTACAGGAGCAGCTTTCTTTAGAAGATTTTTCCTATAATACTAATATATCCTGAAACTAAGATTTCTAGAAACAACTTATTAAAAGTTATTATTAGTCTTAAATGAACCAACAGCTAGAAGATATGCATTTGCTGCTTATTCCAAATGACAACAAGGCTACTTACTTGTAACGGGAGTTTCTCCGTGGACAGCAGGATAAGTCAGCCACAGCTGGTGACATCATCTGACGGCGCCGCGAATGGAAGTAGCTCTCCCTCAGAAAGGTAGCCCTACCTCCGTGGCCTGCTCCTAGCTAGCCCAGTCTGTTCCAGAGTAGTGCCTGTGGTGGCTCGAGGATAGGACTGGAGACTTGTTGCGCACTATCTAAGGGGAATGGGCGAGAATGTATGGCTGATTTATTCTGCTATCCATGGAGAACTCCCGTTATAGGTAAGTAACCTCATTTTCTCCTAGGATAAGCAGGATGAATCAGACACACTTGGTGACATCCATCGCTGCGCTGCAGGTAGTGTTGTGTTGCTGTGATGGATGAGTCAAGCAGAGGCCTGAGTTAGCTGTTATTGAATAAGTAAGGAAGAACATTAGCATAATGGCCCCTGGTGCAGCAGGGGTTCTGGCAGTGCCCAACAGTTGGGAGTGATCCATGTCAAAGAACATTAGCAATGGCAGTGCCTAACAGTCAGGAATGATCAATGTCCAGGAACATTAACAACACAGAACGTTAACAATGCTGTTTCATTGCAGGCTTTAGATTGGCCAGGCCCCGCATGAATTGTGAGACCAGCAGGTACGTGGTGATAGAGGTGCCATCGGTGCAGTCATGGTAGGGCCGCAATGGCAGACAGGTGCCTCGGGCGGACATTGTTTTGAGTCCAGTGCTGGCAAGGATGGCAAGGTACTGGAGGATCTGCAGGCAGGAGGAGGGCTCAACACCCTCCGAGTTGCACCATATGCAGAAACGTTCCATATGAGTCCATAAGATTTTTGTGTAGAAGGACGTCTTGCAGCCAGGAACAAAGCGCTGCACCTTGTTAGTGAGGCTGAGGGAGGACAGGATCAGCCTGTCAACATCCAGGCCATCAAGGCCAGTATCAGTAGGTTGGGATGCAGGGTCTTGCACCCATCCTGCGTGAAGAGATCCAGTGACAGCTGAAGTCTGATTGGATGTTTACGTTCTATGCAACGCAGGTAGGGAAAACAGATCTACTGGAGCCAGAACGGGGCGATGAGGATGCACTGTGTATGATCCTGCATGATCTTTTGAATGGTCTTGGAGATCAGTGGAGTGTGGGGAAAGGCATGCAGAAGAGTCCACGCCCCCCACAGGAGGCTGAAGGCGTCAGATATGAGGCTGCTCGTTGATAGGCGCTTTGAGCAAAAGCATGTGCACTTCATGTTCACTTCATTTGCGAAGAGGTCCACATGTGGACAATGACCCCATTGATGGAAGACTTGTGCTGCCATTTTGGGGTTGAGCGACCACTCGTGTGGATCGAGCTGTCAGCTGAGGCAGTCTGCGTGTTGATTGTCCTCTCCCGGTAGGTATGAGGCTTGAAGCAAGCAGTTCTCAGAGAGGGTAAGGGTCCAGAGTTTGAGGACTTCTCTGCAGAGGGAGAGAGATCCGGTCCCCCATTGCTTGTTGATGTAGTACATCACCACTTGGTTGTCTGTCAGGATCAAGACGTTCTGCCCATGGATGAGGTGACGGATGGTCTGTAGGGTATAACGCACTGCTCACAATTTCAGGAAATTTATGTGGCATTTGCACCCATGGCACTCCAGGTGCGGTGCGGAAGCTGAGCATGTGGGCCCCCCCAGCCTGTCTTGGAGGCGTCAGTTGTGAATGTGATGTGGGGCTGCTGTTGCTGCAGCAGCCTTCTCATAGTGAGGTTTTCTGGGCACATCAACCAGGCAAGCGACTCCTGCACTCGGGTGTCCAGGAAAATGCAGATAGAGAGGGTTGAGAGTGCTGCCGCCAGTGCTTACGGAGGTGCCACTGCAGATAGTACATGTGGAGCTTTGTGAAGGGTAGGACATGGTTGATTGCTGTCATGTGGCCTAGTAGTCATAACAGAGTCCTGGCAGAGGCATGGTTGCTTGAGGCGATGCTTTTGGCCCGGGACCAAATGTTACCAATGCATTGTGTTGGTAGGAATGCCTTGGCAAGGGGGCGTCCTGATGTTTGCATCAATGAAGTCCACATCCTGGGTGGGCTGAAGATGTGACTTCGGGTCGTTGATGAGGAACCCAAGTGATGAAAGCAAGGCAGTCATCTGTGTGATGGAGTACTGAAGATCCTGTCATGAGGGTGCTGTGAGGAGCCATCGTCCAAGTAGTGGAAGACACATACTCCCTTTTTGTGGAGGTGTTTGGCTGCCACAGTGACACACTTTGTGAAGACTCTCGGGGCTGGAGAGAGTCCATAGGGGAGCACCCTGTATTGATAGTGCTTGTCGAGTGCACCAAATTGCAGGTGCTTCCTGTGGACTGGATGAATGGGAACATGTGTGAAAGCATCCTGTAGGTCCAGGGAGGCCATCCAGTTGTTAGCTTGTAGGAGGGGGAGGATGAAGCCCAGGGAGTACATCTTGAATTTTTCCTTGTGGATGAATTTGTTCAGTTTGTGGAGGTCTAGGATAGGGCGTACCCTGACCCTGATTTCTTGGGGATTAACAAGTGGCAGGAGTAGAAGCCATGTGAGACCTTGTCCAGTCAGGTTTGATGGCCCTCACCTCCAGAAGGGAGAGTATTTCGGCAGCCATGGTGGGTCTCATGTCCTATGGTGTATCACTGCTGGGACGTGAGTTCTGCCATGGAGGCATGGAGAAGTTGATCCTGTATCCATTGGTGACGATGTCTAGCATCCATTTGTCCATGGTAATCTGTCTCCCAGCATCCAAGAAGGTGATGAGCCATCCCTCACCAGAAGCAGAAGACGTATTTGGCTTGTTTTGCTTGCAGTCCTGTTGGCAGGGCTTTTGGTGGTAAGTGGACTGATAGGTCAGCTGCTTAAAGAGTTGAGGTTGCCACTTGGATTAGGAGCTGTAGCGCCGTGAAGGCGGGTAGCTTTTCTATTGTTGGTGTGATGTCTTCTTGTGCATGGAGGTACATTCCAGGCTGTTCTTCGCAAGAGTTTGAAGAATGATGCAGTGATCTTTTAGGTCACTTATGGTGTCCTTAACCTTGTCACTGAAAATGTTATCTCCCCCATAGGGGGTGTTGGCAATGCACTCGTGCATGTCTTCTCTCAGTATTGATGTTTGAAGCCAAACCATGTGTCGGGTGGCAATGGTGGTGGCTGCCCCCCGAGCAGCAGTATTGAAGGAGTCAATGGTGGAGCAGATGAGGTGTTTTACATGCTCGGTGAGGTCTGCGATGATGGTTAGGGTGCCCTCAGTCGTTTTCTTGGGGAGTGCGCTGATATCTGTTTTGAGCACCTCCAGGAGGATGTCCTGGAAGAGGACCTGTGGGAATGAAAGGCTGTGATCTTTGCATTGAGCATGGCATTTTGGAAGGTTTTATCCCCATGTCATCAAGGAGCTTGAGGTCCCGGTCGGGTGGGGTGGTGGCATGTGTGCATGATTTCTTGGTCCACTTTATGGCAGACTCCACCACAATAGATTAGTGTAGGAGCTGTTGTTTTTAAAATCCGAGAGTGACTTGGACCTGGCACTTGATCTTGAGGTGGCCAACCCTGAGGATGTGGTCTGCCAGACCTTGATTAGATTCTCCAAGATGAGCTGATGGGGGTGTCCAGGTAGCATAGGACATCACTGGCTACAGTTGCCGAGACCGGTGTAACTGCCACGGTAAGGGAAAGCTGCGTAGCAAGCTTTTGCAGAAACTTTGGATAACTGAGGTCCTCTGGTGCTGTTGGAGTATGAGGTGAAGGTCTTTCGTGGAGCCCTGTGTGGCCGCCTCCTCACCTTCTGTGTTCATGGGTTGTGGTGAGATGCATGGGAGTGAAAGCAATGGTGGAGGGGAAGGGATCCAAACCTCCCTTGATGGCCAGGTAAGCAGGGTGTGATGTGGTGTACTGGCTGAGCACTGGTCCAGGAGCCATGTCAGGAGGTCCAGGAATGCAACTGTGGAGCCCTCTCTACCCCTGCATCTGCACTGGTGTCTGGACCTGTGGGATGGTGTAGCACTGTCAGAGTCATCTGGGGACCTCTGCTGCTTTTTCCCATACCGCTTGCTGTGTCAGGAGTGCCTGCTGCTGTTTCTGGGTGCTTGTGCTCCGGTGGCATTTGTGATTTTTGGTGCCTCTCCTGTGATCTGCCACATCAGATTTCCTGTGTGGGAACATGGGCATCAGCACTGGCACTGCGAGGAGGCTCCCTTTGGCTTTCCCCATTGAGGTCATCAGTTCTCCCAGTGCAGATTGGTCTGGGAGGGGTTCACTCGCTGGCGGGAGGTCTCTGGAATCGGCGAGATGACGTGCTTCACTGGGGTGGGCATTCTGTTATCGGCATGATGATGTGCATATGGGCAGGTGACTGCATTTCTGGTATCCTGACCAATGGAGGAGGCGGCGGCGGCACCATCTTGCCTTGTAGTTCTTTTGTCGGAGGAAAGCATAGCTGGGGAGCCACTGGAGTCAGAGATGGCCAGTTGGGCGAGGAGAGGCAGCGGCGGAGGGTCCTTGCTAGCTGGGCCAAGGAGAGGCAGCGGCGGAGGGTCCTTGCTGACTGGGCCAAGGATGGAGGCCTTCTCTGGCACATCCTGTGTCATGGCGGTGTGCAGGTCAGTCTGGCAGGTCCTGTGGCTATGGTGCCCATTAGAGGAGGAGGAGGCCTATGGGAATTTTGGGCTCTGGGTGACATGCGGACGCAGTGCAGGCAGGAATTGATGCGGTGACTCACCCCCAGGCTTTGGACACATCTGTCGTGGGCATCTGTACAGTTCATTTTCCATTTGCATTTGGGGCATTTTTAGAAGCCCGGTTTAGTGCTCATGGTTTCTTACTTCTTATCTTGTTTCTTCTCTGTAGTAGCTTTTTTTTTTTTGGTGATGGAGAGCTGAGATTCAAGTCCTGTTGGCAGAGCGGAAGGAAAAAAGACTGTGTTAGCTAGGGACAGGCCAGGGAGGTAGGGCTACCTGCACATGTAGGTAAACCTTTCTGAGCTCTGGAGAGCTACTTCCGTCCTCGGCACTGTCAGATGACATCACCAGGTGTGACTGACTCATCCTGCTTGTACTAGGAGAATCTCTGTGTGCCCCAGTTTGTATCAATAAAATAAAAGAAATGTGGAGGGCCTTTCGAGAGACCTGTTACTGCTCCTTTCTCACTGTGAATGGGAAGAAGTGAGAATCTTAGATGCTCAGAATTCTTTGGGAGATGGCGTCACTTCTGGGATTATGACCTGCAACACAGTTCCATCCCTTCTTTTCATACTTCAGAGCAGCAGGGGTGTTATGCTGCAGACAGCCTGCAGGAAAGAGGAGAGGAGGGGCAAATATGGAACGATGCAAGGCCTAACTAAGCCTCTCAGGTTCATTCTCGAGTGGTGGAAACAGACAATATGAACCATTTGAAATGCAAAAGTACAAAGTTTATTTAACTGTTGCAACAGGATCTCTGAAGCCTAAGCAAGGAATGAACCCTAGTACAGCTTTCATGCTTCTTATATACCATTTTTCTTAAGTCTATATCACATATGTCTAAGCAGCTGATTGGCTAGTTTTATCACTGCCTTGTGATAAAGCTGTGGGCGAGGTGGGACCTTTCCAGCACCTGTGTGCTATATGACTTCCTGACACTTAAGTAGTCATGTATCTATTTCCTATGGTTAAGGTCAGCGCATGTAGAAAGTGAGGTTACTTACCTGTAACAGGGGTTCTCCATGGACAGCAAGATAAATCAGTCACACATAGGAGATGTCATCCGATGGCACCATGGACGGAATGGCTCTCCAATAGCTCAGAAGAGCCTGGAGTCCCTTCTGAGCATGTGCCAGCCACCCCACCCAGTGCCCACCCCCTTTCCACCGCAGTCCATTCCCCAGCTGTGGGCAGTTTCATTCTAGAGGAGAGGATCATCCTAGCGGACAGGTTCATCCTAGAGGGGAGGTGGGTGGGTTTGTGTGGCTGACTTATCCTGCTGTCCATGGAGAACCCCTGTTATAGGTAAGTAACTTCGCTTTCTCTATGGATGAGCAGGATGAGTCAGCCACACATGGCTGATTCCCTAGCCGAGGGCTGTGATGGAGGTGAATTTTTTTTCCCTTCACAGCCCGTGTGGTACTGTGGTAGGATGAAGCTGTCAAGTTGGATCAGCTCTGTATGGACCTCCATGTAGTGCACAGGTGTTAAACTTCCTTGGTCTTGACCAGGGTGAACTGGTGAGCAGTGGGGGGACTGCCATGAATCCATGAGAGACTGCCATGCCTCTGTGAGAGAGTGATAGGGCAGAGGTTGGATGCCAGAGTAGACAGCGCTGCGAATACCTTGTAGCACTATGTACTAAACATAGAAACATAGAAATATGACTCAGAAAAAGACCACACGGCCTATCTAGTCTGTCCTTCCATATCAACAACTACAACAGTTACCTTTTTTCCTTTAGAGATCCTCTGTGTTTGTCCCATGCCTTTTTGAATTCAGATACTGTCCTCATCTCTACCACCTCCACTGGGAGACTATTCCACGGATCCACCACTCTTTCCGTAAAGAAATATTTCTGCATATCACTCCTGAATCTATCCCCTTTCACCCTCATCCCATGTCCCCTCATAGCAGAACTTTCAATTGAAAGAGGCTCTCTCCCTGAACATTTATGCCACGGAGGTATTTAAACATCTCAATCATATCACCTCTATCACCCCTTTCCTCTAAGGTGTACATATTAAGATCCTTAAGTCTGTCCTCATATGCTTTATAATGAAGACCACTAATCATTTTAGTAGCCACCCTCTGCACCGACTCCATTCTGTTCACATCCTTTTGAAGGTGCGGTCTCCAGAATTGCACACTATACTCCTTATGAGATCGCACCAAAGACTTATACAGAGGCACTATCACCTCCTTTTTTCTGCTAGCCATTCCTCTCCGTATGCACCCATGTACTGCGGATGATAAGTAGCGGTGATGGTACCCACTCCGTGCAGGTCACCCCTCCCCATACCTTTGTTTAGGGGTGTACCCACCACTCCTTGTAGGTCACCCCCATTTGCTGAGATATAAGACGTATGTAAGATGGGTCTGGTCAATCACTGGAGTGGACTATGTTGAGGGTCTAGATGGTAAATGATTGTTGCTAGGGTGTAGGACCACCCCAGCGATCATGAGTCTTTTGTTTTTTTGCGTACTATGCAGACAAGCAGTTGAGGTTCCCAGGAATCAAATGGGTGGGACATGACCAAAAATGGGAGAACCTAACCAGTGCGCTCCGCTTGAGGCGCTGAGTTGCTGCCTTAGACCACAGTAGTCCTATGGCATGGGTGGGTTGGAAATCTCCACCAATTCTGTTGTCTGGCAGGGCCCCTTCAACCGTCATCTGTGCGGCAGTGGGGGAACTTTGTACTCCACTTGTTATCAGTATGAGGCATTAGTGCCACATCCCGGTTGCACATTTTTCTTCATCCCCCTGCCTGATCCATTTGTTTTTTGTTTTTTTAACACACCCAGATGGCTGGTCAGTGTGTTCAGCTAGTTGAAGTTTACCCATGAAATGAGAGACTGCCATGCCTCTGTGAGGGAGTGGTAGGGCAGAGGTTGGATGCCAGCATTTCTTTGCCAGAGTAGACAGCATTGCGAATATCTTGTAGCACTGTGAACCGCGGATGATAAGTAGCGGTGATGGTACTGACTGTGTTCCTGGACACACCAATAACTGCATTCCAAAAGTCCGAGGGAGGTAGCCTACTGTTGATAACCTGAAGACTGTGCTTCCAAAGTCGGAGCGACTAACTTTTATGTGCCAGAAGCTCGCTAATGGCTTGTGTTGGGTTATTGTTGTTTTTTTACACACCCAGATGTCCGGTCATTATGTTGAGCTGGCTGAAGCTCCCTATTCCATATGGATATATGGTGGTCCATTAGTTGGGCCCCAGAGAGATGCAGTGTTAGACTCCCAAGGGAGCTGTGGGAAATTACCCCTTTTGGTGCATGACGTTGGTAGGACATATGTAAGACGGGTCTGGTTGATCACTGAAGTAGACTGTGTTGTTTCGTCCCTGTGGTGAAGGTCTAGATGGTAACTGATGGTTGCTAGGGTGTAGGACTGCCGCAGCGATCATCTGGGTCTTTTTGGGTTTTTTGTGTTCTATGCAGACAAGCAGTTGAGGTTCCCAGGAATCAGATGGTTGGGTCACGACCAAAAATGGGGGAACCCGACCAGTGCACTCCACTTGAGGTGCTGGGTTGCTGCCGTAGGCCACAGTAGTCCAATGGTGTGGGTGGGCATCTGTCAAACAGATAGAGGGCCTGGGGGAGGATTGGAAACCTCCGCCAATTCTGTTGACTGGCAGGGCCCCTTCAACCGTCATCTGTGCGGCTGTGGGGGAACTTCGTACTGCAGTCGTTATAATTATGTGGCATGAGTGCCACATCCCAGTTGGATATTCTTTTTCGTTCCCCTGCCTGATCCATTTGTTTGTTTTGGGGGGTTTTTGCACTCCCTGGAAAGAGTTCATGGAGGTTGCAAGCACCTGGTGGAGGTGTGAGCTTGTAGGTTATGAGTGATGAAGGAGGTGTGCTTACATTGGTAAGCCATCTGGCAGCTGAAAGTAGGAGAACCATAGGTTTTGATTACTGCAGTTAGGAGCATTGCCATGTCAGTATGATGTTAAGGAGAACATTCCTTAAGCCAGGGTTCATCCGGCTGCCCACAACACTGGCTAACTTTGTTGCATTCCTGGGGTTGCAGCGGTATGGGCCATTTTTCCGTGATAATCCTTTAGGTACGATCTTGGGCTGAGCTCCTGGAGCCTGTCGTGGCACTGTGCTGCTGAGGCAGAGTCATAGTACCATGCTGCATTAGATCACTCTACAGCCACCACATCCTTGCCCTTCCAGGCGGAATCGGGTTTCTTCGCACAAGCACCACAGTAGATGGTATCTCCAGACAGGTTCTCTATCGAATCCTGTCAGGGTATGTAAACACTGGCGGTGAAGGGTTTTTGACTTGCTGCTCTAAGCCATAGTGTTGCTTCCACTCTGACTGGTTTCAGAGGTTGGCTGCTCCAGGCCTACACTACTCAGAGAGGCCAGTATGAGTTCTATTGCGAGGTCAGTGGTCAGCATGATGTCGCCTTGTACCCTCTTGTGAGTGAAGAACCCTTCAGAGCTGTGATTATGTCCCTGTGGGTAGGTCATAGGAGTGAGCAATAGCGAACGTGGTATGGGAACTCACATTGACACTCAGTCTAGGGGGAGATTTAGACCCCAGGGATTCAAGATTGGGGGTCTGACTGCAGAACCACAGAGCTTGTTGCTGTTCCTGGGCCTCTTGGAGGAGGGTGCTGTACCTGCTATGTGGCCCTGCACTCACTTGGGCCGTGCCTCTAGAGTTGTGCCCCAGGGGTTGGACCTAGGGGTAAGGATTCTGTGGGAATGGCTCGAGGGGAGGTTGCCCATGGATCAGGGCTTGATTGAGTTGAATCTCCCATGACCCCTTGACAGATGGTTTATATATGTTAGGTACTCTGGAAGTGTTCCTGGTGTCGTGACAACCCCATGTTGGGTAGCTGATGTGCGCCACTACGTGGGAAATGCTGACCTAGCTGGAGTAAGGGACAGCACCTTATGATGGGGAGGCAGATGTCCCACAAAGGCGGGCTGGTCCTGCTGACTGGCCCAGGAGTAGCCTAGGGAAATTTCAGACATTATGCTCTAGGTTGCCTGCTGGGTGCAACAGCACCAAGCGCTCGTTGGCCGTCAGTTGTGGACAGCCCGGTGTGCTGGCCTTCTGCTAGAGATGTCCATTGTTGTTCAATGGCTAACAATGCCCTGAGTGATGTGTGGACTTGAGGCCTCATGGCAGGGGAGCCTGGTAGTGGAGGCTAGTAGGTTCCTGCTCTTGCTGTATCCAGTATTTGGTAGGCCACTGCACGCTGGGAAGAAACTGCAGCTGGCTGTGTGCACTGTTTATCATGCATGGTGGACCACTGAGGGGCAGGAATGGGGTTTGACCCTAGCTCTCCCTGTGCCTCTTCCCCCTAGGAAATGGAGGGGGGTTCTGGAAGCCTCCCTTTCCCCTTCTGCCTCATGTTTGCTGAGGGGTGCTTGGTGGCCCCTTGGCGGGAATTGGTGTGTCTGGAGGCAATGGAAAATCAAGCGACTCGTCCAAGGCTACAAGGGTGCTGGTGGGAATTAAACCTACTGCTCTTGGTTACCAAGCCAGTGATCCAACCACTGGACTGCTCCTTCACTTCTGTAACATAACTATTCGGATTGCAGGTCCAGCACCTTATAGAAGCCGGCTACCATGCCTGTGGATCAGTGCTGACTCCTGGTGACCCACAGCTCCTGTAGGTTGGCCAGGCTTTTCTGAGGAGACTGATCCTGACTGGTTGCCATGCCATATGTGGGGGAGGCCTCCCTCTGACAGGAGTTCCATGTGCCTCAACCATTGTCGGTGCGGACCAGGCTCCCAGACCGCACAGCAGCTCATTGGCTGTCGGTGCTGTGATCCTCCAGGCTGAGACTGGCTCAGACCAGCTGGCCTCAGGGAGTAGGCTTAGCCTTGGTGAGCTTCACCTGTGCACCACAGGCATGGAAACACTCAGTGCTACGTGACTTTCGCTCCAGAGGTGGGTAGACGCAGCAGGGTTTTTTTTTTTTTTTTTTGGTGGTACTGATCAGAAGGAGCCAGAGAGAGATTAGACCCCTAGCTCCTCTTGTGCAAAGGCTAATGTATTCGCCTCAGTTTTGGGGCCCAAGAACAACATGGAGAGACTAATGTCTTCTCCTCTGTGCTTGGAACTGCAGGGGAGGGGGGAATTCTCTTTGGCACGATGCAATTACCATGCCAAGCATTGGCAGCGCCATACTCCATGCACCCCAGATCAGAAATGAGGTCCACAGCTGTCATGATATGCACAACACTCACCATTTGGAGAAACTGCTCCTGAAGCATTTGCATCGCAGTGGACGGCTCTAAGCAGTATCAGCAATTACATAGCAGCAGAGCTGGAGGTATGCTATGCTCATCTATTGTGTGAGTCACAAGCGATGTACAGGCCTCACTGTTGTGGAAGGACCCCATCTGGCCATAGCAATGCCACCCTAGGCACTAGATTCCTAATGAAGGATCGATGTTTCAGCGCACCGCTGATCTCCCTGAGACTGGTACCAGCCATAGTCTGATGCTGCCGATGCAGCCAGAGAGCCCCAGTCTTGTATGGGTCATTGGGGCCTGGATTGGCTGCCAACGCTGCCCATTTATGGCCTGCAGTAGGGAGTCAGAGATACTCCATCTGGCCATGGCAACGTCTCCCTTAGTGCTACCAGATCACAGAGCACTAGGAAAGAATCAGTGAGGCTGTAAGCTCTTGGGGACAGGGAGTGATATCTCCTTCATGGCCCACAGGACTCAGTTGGGGCCAGTATTCAAGCATATTGCAGAGAAGCCATCAATAGCTGAGGAGTAGTGTGACTTGACCTTTCTCCTGTGAAACAACTTTTTTTTTTAATGCTGGAATACAAGCTGGCGATTAAGTCCCTTTGTTGGTTTAGGACCGGCGACGCAGCCGTCTGCTTACCAAGTGCTCCAGCCAATGGATTGTGTGGGGGTGATAGCATCACGCCGGGTCGTAGAGGTGATCCGGGCCATCCTCGGTGTGTAATTCTCTCCTGTCCTCCAATGGCCATAGCTGTAGTGATCCGGGCCTTCTTCTGCATGTCAATTTCCCCTATCTCTCAATGGCCGTAGCCGTTCAATGTTTGGCACTGACGTGGCCTAGTTGGCAGTAGCTAGGGGCAGTCTGTGTGCTCGGCAAGGCAAACCATGTGTTTGCCACCAGGAATCCTTACGATATGCCAGGACAAGAATAGAGGCCTTTTGTGGCACATCCCATGCCCGGCTTGCCCCTAGCCTCGGTTGTGCTCCTGCCACCGGGGATCCTTCTGATACACCGGGCTGGAAATGGAGGCCTTTTACGGCACTTCCCATGCCCGGCTTACCTCCTAGCCTCGGTTGTGCATCCTCCAGTTAGTCTTTAGCAGGTCTCAGCTCCGCGGTGTGCACCATAGCATCCTATGCCTGGAGGTCTCTCCGGAGTGGAGAAAACCTGCAATCGGGTCAGCTGCAGGACTGGGCCTCACAACATGCGTTTGCAGCCGATTGTGGAGTCCCCTGCCTGAGGCTTAGCCGATAGGGTGGAGAGGTTCTGCGGCCACAGACCCACATGGAGGAAGAAACTCACCACTTGCAATGGGGACAGAATGTCCTGGTGGTGATCCTGTCTGTAAAAAAACATAAGATGAAGGTTTTAAGATCTGCATATTAGCAAACAAGTAAATAGTAGAGAGAGCAAGAATCCATCCACATGACTGGGTGGAAAGGATAGAGGTGGAAAGGGGGTGGTCACTGTGGTGGGGTGGCTGGCACATGATCAGAAGGGTCTTCAGACTCATCTGAGCTATTGGAGAGCTATTCTGTCCATGGTGCCGTCGGATGACATCACCCATGTGTTGCTGACTCATCCTGCTTATCCACAGAGAATTTATAGCTTCAGGTAAGATAAGGGGAAGAGGGCTATGTGCTGTTTCTCACAAAATACAAACCAAACAGAAATTAAGCTATCTGATCGCCATCTCAGGGGGCGCCCCTCACCAGGGACGCTTAGCCAAAAGCAGATGTACAGGGCTTCCACTCTCAGCCTGCCTCTCATTAGACTGCATCCCAGAGGCATCTAGAGGCTGCAGGCTCTGAATTTCCATGCCAGAAGGACCAAGCCTGCTGTAAAAAGGAAATTAAATTCTGGGGAGGACAATCCAGAGTCTGGAAGCTCTCCTCTTGGAAATGACCCAACACCAGTGGGCATAGCTGCTACAGACCCCCTATAGGAAAAGGAGTGTCTCACAATACAGTTGCTGGACTCTCCGGCTGGCTGGATATCCTTACCCATAGCACCATCCATCACCTCTCACCCTGAGGCAGGCAAGGCCAGACAAACTGCATCTCCCAGCTGAGGGGAGGAACAGGCCCTCCAGTGATGACTCAGAAGCAGCCATGCAAATAGAGCAGAGTCCAGGCACCTCGCTTGCCACAAACCAAACAATGTTTCCTAGAAGAAGACAGAGAGTTAAGGTAAGTATCACAAAAGTGCACGCTAAGGCCACGGCGGCCCAAAGGGCATGCGTTAACAGCAGTTTTACAGCAATGCATGTTACAAGCGCTAGGTTAGGAACACATGTTGGAGCTGCTTGGGTGGAACTTGTGCTAGGGTAGTGTGACCACTGTTGCTGTGAGTGTAGGTCCTTTTCCTTTCCCAGCACTTATATCACTTACCTTGGGACGTCCGTTAATCCTCTGGGCCGAGGAATCACCTTACCTTCTCTATCTGGGATCCCAGGGGAATGAACTCACAACTACACAGAAAGACAGTATGCAAGTTTATTCCAACAGTTAAAGAGGCTATTCATCTTTTTATACTTTACCAAAAGCATATACATACGTCATCAACCCACCACAGCTTACCAAGAACAAAGAAGATGCTAGTCGTTTCTGTGTAGAGTAATGAATTTGTCTTAGCTCAGCACATTCCTTTTTCACATTCCTTTCCTTATATAGGCATATACAGAATGGCCATCTTCCCCCTTTCGGGCCTCCTCACATACATTTTACCTTCAACCTTGTCTTTTTCCCTATCAGTTGCGGACGTCGTTTAGCGGGGCCCGTGGTCCAGAGTATGAGTCCGCCTGAAAAGTAAGTGAAGGAAAAGACAAGACAAGACATACAATTTCCAGGCAGTTTACCTGTGTTTATTTCTGCTAGCAGAAGACCAGTCACTTAGTCACAGCAAACTGGTAATTGATACAAGCCTTGCATGTCATTTTTATATGTATTCTGTTTACATAGCTCTAACATAAAAAACCCACGTACCCTCTCCCTCCCCCCTCCCTCTTTGTTCCCTTACATGAGCATTTCTAAAGGCCAGGTTATTGGTTAACTGTGGTTAAGCATACATATGAGGGAAAAGATAGGTCAGCAAGATAGCGAACAGATGTTAAAAAGATTATAGATTACTTAGTCCATTTCTGACGTCTGCTTTTGTCCAGGAGGCCCATTTCTGATGTCTGTCTGGGGTCAAATGGTTCCTATTTTATTGAAGCCTGTAGTGGAAAGACATCTGTTGCAACAACATACATGTCTGGGTAACTAGGGCCTTCTGATTGGTGACACGAGGGGTGGCTGTGGTTTGCAGCTCCTCTGTGGTTAGGCTCCATTTCCTCTAGAAAAGGTCAGCCAGCTGCAGCTTACAAGACATAATTTATTGTGTTTTGTTTTTTTCTGTTTGCTGTTTTTTTCCTGCCTGCAGTTTGGTTCAAGTGTTGCTCTTGGCCTAAGTGTTGTCTTTTTCTTTATTCCTTGTAATTCCTCCTTTTTCCATCTCAACCACCAGGCACACAACAGTTAAAAACACTACTAATGTGTGTAGAAAAATGGCGGGAAACCCCCACACTGCACCAACATTCACCAGCGGTCCACCTCGAATTTCATCCCAGGCAGTTAGAATCGGGAGCCTCCAACAAGGACAATGAGGAGGAAATCCCTCGCCTATCTTTAAGGTGCTGTTCACTAACCGGGTAGCACCCAATATCGCTGCTGCATGGTTAACTTCAACAGCTCCCGGCTTTGGCAGCAATCACCAGATATTCAATGCCGATGCTGCGGCATTGACTATCCAGTTTGGGGGTCAGCAGGGAGGGCTATGAGCCTGTCAGTGCATAGTTCTTCGAAGATCCGGGCAAATGAATATCGGGCCCTTACTGCCTTATTATACACAGCATTCAAAGTGGCTTACACTATTTAAAATCCATAAAAATATACATCATATAGAATATAGTAATATAAAATCACCACAAATAATTACAATATAGCACAACAACCTAAAGTAGGAATTTAGTTAGGGAAAAAATTAACAGGAGCAGTTTACAGAGATTGTTTAAAACATTCTGCAAACTCAGAGAAATATTACTTCTCCTTTATTAAAAACATATCACTTGCAGACATTTAGCATAACATTGTATTATTTTTTAGTTCTTTTGTCTTGGGAGGGAGGCCAAGGACTCTTGGAAACAAAATGATCACTGACTGCTACCAAATCACAGTAGGAAACCCAACTCCCAGAACTTTGCTCTTCCCGAAAGCTAAGAAAAAAAAATAAAATTGTCCCTTACTCAGGGAGATCAGGGTCTGATAATTCATCTTTATCACATACTTGTACAGCTCCTTCTGCCCTTCTTCTAAACCCTCCCACTCCTCCTGGGAGAAATAGACGGCGATGTCCACAAAGGTTACCGGGACCTGAAACACAAACCCTTCCACACTCAGCATCTTCTGCATCACATCCATCAGGAGACCTCCCAGCACTATGGCTCAGCAGGGCAGGGGGAGAATTTACTGCGCGTATATAATATGCAGTCAAATAACACAAGCTCCCAAAGCAGGATTATAGCAACTGGATCCCAGTTACGTACAGAAACTGGCACAAAATATCACTTGGTAGACTCCTGGTCTCTCTCCTCATCACACTCAGCTTTGCTTGGGATCCTATTAAAGTCAGAGGTGACTCTGCAGTGACCCAGGTTAGAAAGTTGCAGCAGTGTTTGTATAGAGAGGGCAGGAAGTTGGGGGCTGTCGTGGGATGGCTCACATAATGGGGTCCCGGTCCAATGCTGTGATATCTGGTGAAGAGAGCACAAGATATAAAGGTAATCTACCTGTATTTGTATTGACTGTGGCAGTAGGACGTGCTCATTTGAACACATGCCAAGTGAGAAACCCCGATACAAGCTTTTCTCACCGTTTTCATATAGTTTTCCATAGCTGGCTGCACATGTGCATCTTGATGCTTCTTTTGGGATTATCAGGGTGTTCAACGCCTTGGATCTTCTGGTTCTGTTGGATGGTATACTGCTGATCAGCTCGGTGATGGATGTAGAGGTCTGATTGCTTATAGCTTTGTAGGTCATAACTAAGATCTTGTATTGAAGTCTGGCCTGCATAGGTAACCAGTGGAGATTCTTTAGGATTGGTGTAATGTGTTCAGTCCTTGATACTCCAATTAGATAGTTGACTTATCAGAAAAAACTATTATCAAAAAAGGCTGGTTCTAAGAAAATGGCCAAAGATGCCCGTCTTCTTAGAAGCAGCTGTATATCAAAAGGTCAAAGCTAGCTGATTTGGTCTCTGAGACTTCATACAGGTCGCCTCTGCTGACCACATGCATGAAGCTGTCTCTACTAATTTCCTGCCCTTCTGCTGTCTGTGTGCTGCATTTATCCTCTGTGCATTACCTCCATGTTCTTGTCTTTATTCCCCATCTCATATCACCTAGTAAATGACAGCAGATAAAGACCAGTATGGTCCATCTAGTCTGCCCAGCAATATGGCAGGAGTATGTGCACCCCTTCCCATGTCTAGTTTAAAAGCTGCTCTCTCTCTTTTTTTAAGAGTTAATGCCAGCAGCCTGGTTCCGCCCCAGTTAAGGTGGAACCCATCCTTTCGGAAAAGCCCCTCCCTTCCCCCAAAATTTTGCACAGATTCTAACAAATCTCAAACCCTCTTCCTTGCACCATCGTCTCATCCATGCATTGAGATTCCGGAGCTCTGCCTGCCTTTTCGGTCCTGTGTGTAGAATGGGAAGAATTTTGGAGAATGCCACCCTGGAAGTTTTGGATTTCAGTTTCCTGCCTAAATTTGGCCTCTAGAATCTCCCTCCCACATTTTCCTATGTCATTGGTACCGATATGTACCAAGACAGCAGACCCTTCCCCAGCACTATCTAAAACCTTGTCTAAGAGGCACATGACGTCTGCTACCTTCGCACCAGGCAGGCAATCCTCATGTCCAGCAGCCAGCCAGCTATCCCTAATGATCGAATCGCCAACTATAACGACCATCTAGCACATGGCCCTGGAGAAACCACCTTGGTTCAAGAGGGTTTTACATCACCTAGAGGACAGGACAGTGGGGGATGAGGTGAGGGAGAATTGTCTATTGCCTCTCCCAGAACAGGATTTAATCTCCCCACTGCCTGATCCTAGAAAACCTGATGGTTAGAAAGCCTGTATCAGGACCCCAATAAATTGTTTTCAGAACAGTTCACCAGCAGGGCGCTTGCAAATCTCCTAGATCAGCGATGGCGAACCTATGGCACGCGTGCCAGCTGTGGCACGCGAAGGCCTTGCAGCTGGCACGCGGGAAGGTCGCAAATTGAGATATGCCGGCTCATGGCAATTAAAAAAAAAAAAAAAAGCTGGCCGCGGCGGCATGGAGTGTCCCGCGGGGCTCCCTCTGCCCGACGGGACTCTCCCGGCGTGACTCAGCCCCTCTCTGCAGGCTTGCAGATACGCGAAGGGAGAGAGTGTCTCCCTCGCGTCTCTGTTAAGCCCGCAGGGGCAGATGGGAAATTTCCCATCAGCCCCTGTGGGCTTAACAGAGACGCGAGGGAGACTCTCTCCCTTCGCGTATCCCTCCCTCGCGTAACTGCAAGCCGGCAGAGAGGGGCTGAGTCGCGCCGGGAGAGTCCCGCCGAGCAGAGGGAGCCCCGCGGGACACTCCATGCCGCGGCAGCGGCCAGTTTTTTTTTTTTAATTGCCATGAGCCGAGGGGGGGCGGGTAGGACTGGCAAAGGGCTAGGGAGGGAGGGGGGTTAAGACTGGCAATGGGCTAGGGAGGGAGGGGGGTTAAGACTGGCAATGGGCTAGGGAGGGAGGGAGGGGGGTTAAGACTGGCAATGGGCTAGGGAGGGAGGTTAAGACTGGCAATGGGCTAGGGAGGGAGGGAGAGGGGTTGAGACTGGCAATGGGCTAGGGAGGGGGGGGTTAAGACTGGCAGTGGGCTGGGGAGGGGGGTTAAGACGCAGTGGGCTATGGGGGGGTTAAAACTAGCAATGGGCTGTGGGCTGATGAGGGCTGGCAATGGGCTATGGGGGGGGGGTTAAGACTGGTAGTGGGCTGATGGGGGGGTAGGACTGATAATGGGTTATGGGGGGGCTAGAACAGGAAATGGGCTGATGGGGAGGGGTTAGGACTTGAGGTGGGCTGATGTGGTTAGGACTGGTAATGGGCTGTGGGCTGATGGGGGGGGTTTGGGACTGGCAATGGTCTATGGGGGGCTGACTGGAAATGGGCTGATGGGGGGTTAGGACTGGTAATGGGTTATAGGGGGGGCTTAAACTGAAAATGGGGTGATGGGGGTTAGGACTGGAAGTTGATTGACGGGGGGCTAGGACTGGTAATGGGTTGGAGTGCTGCTAGGACTGGAAATGGGCTGAGTGGAAGGGGAGGCTTGAACTGCAAATAGCTGATGGGGAGGGGGCTTGGAATGGAAATGGGCTGTGAGGGAAGGGAGCTAGGACTGAAAATGGGCTGATGGAACAGCTAGGATAGGACTGGAAATGGGCTGTTGGGGGGAGCTTGAATTGAAATGGACTCATGGAGGGGCTAGAACTGGAAGTGGGCTCATGGGGGGGCTTGGACTGGAATTGGGCTGAGTGCAGGGGAGCTATGATTTGACATGGGCTGATGGTGGGGCTAGGAAATGACTAGAAATGGGCTGATGGGGGGCTAGGACTGGAAATTGGCTGATGCAGGGACTAGAAGGGGATGGATGCTGGGTGAGACTGGAACTAGAAGGGAGCTGATGTTGGGGGAGGATTAGAATGGGATGGGGCTGGGAGAGTAAAATGGAGAGGGGAAAAATATTTTGTGTAGGAGGGATGAAAAATCTACAATTGGCCAGGTATTGGGAGAGTAATTGGGGATTGAGGATGGAGGGGTAAAATTTGTGTGGATGAAATAGGAATGAGGAAAGAGCAAAAGGAAAAAGATTAGTATGTTAAAGCAGATGTAGAGAGAGAGAGAATGGAAAAAAAACTAGAAGAGAGAAGAAAGGACAAATGGACAGCAGACGATGGAGAGTTAGCAGAAAACATGAAGAAACCAGAAGAAAGTGGCTGGACCAATTGCAACTGAAAAACAAATGCACAAAAGGTAGAAAGATGTTTCTTTATTTTGGATTTATTAACTGGAATATGTCAGCTCTGGGAAATGTGCATCATTACATCTGCGCTTTGTTTGGTACAAGAGGAAATTCCTATTTGACGTTGCCACTTGTTCTCTTTCCCCAGTATTCTCTGAAATGTATTGGTTTAATATTTGCAGTGTTGCCTTTTGATAGGTAGGGTATGGTGCTTTGTGAGTCCTGGTAATGCTGTCAGGATACGGCGGGTTTGCTATGGGTTCTAAATGGGCAGCTTTTGTAGTAGTTCCTAATGTGCCTGGCGGTTGGCACTGGATTATAGTAATGTAGAAATCTTTTAGTCTTTCTTTATCCATACACTCATTAAGAGACATGTTTACTAAAAGTTAGTGTATGGTAACATTATGCAAATATTTATGCAAATAAGACCACTTATGCAAATGACATGCTGGCACTTTGAGGAAATTCTTTGGTTTTGTGCCGCAGTTTGGGCACTCGGGCTCAAAAAGGTTAGCCATCACTGTCCTAGATAATGTTCATTTTCTGTGCTGCTAAGGTGTCCATGTGATGTCACTCAGAGGTGACTGCTAACAGTTCCTTATCCAAGAGCCAGAATAAGGTTCATGAGAACAGAAGAAAAGTCTGTAACAATTGTCACCAGTCACAATAGCTTGACCAGGGTAGATAATGCCCCTTGTCCAAGTAATTTTCATTGCCTTCCTTAATCACCCTGGCCAGGTGCCCATATTTAATCCAACAGTACCATAATGTGCTGGTGTGACATTTAGTAATAATCTAGATAGCTACCAAAACTAGTGAAGCTCCTGCCTCAGCATATGCCCTCCTAGGTCCCTGTGCCCTTGCTGCACAGTGCCCAATCACTACCAAGATGCTGGCACCGACCAGACTCTTTCAAGGGAAAAGGTGGGCTCCTTGAAACTACAAATGACTTTGCTTCCAGCGCAGGCCTGAAGGTAAATTTCCCATGAAGTCTTCCCAACCACCCCTCGCCCCCAGCTAGTGACTGATGGCACTACAGAAACAACCGACGTCTTAAAGGTCCAATAAAATGTGTTTATCTGTAAGCATGTATTTATAAGAGCAACTCGGTATATCCTAACAGTTGAATCAAAAAGAGAGGAGGGGCCCGACCCCAGGCAAAAGTATACTGCCATTTTTCTCCAGCCCGGGAAAGCAAGTGCAACCGCGGGGCAAAGCATAGGAGCAGGGGGTACCCCCTCCTCTCCCCCCCAAGCGAGGCCGTCTCTTACCCTGCTAGGCCCCGGCAGCGCTACAACAGTGCAAGCGATGGCTTCGGAGCACGCGACCGGGGGCTCCCAAAACTTCGAGCGCGTCGGCTTCTGCATGCACCTAAGAACATTAACACCAGCGACAGCAACTTGAAGTTCACCCTCCCAATTCAGCCCAGACTTGCATGCAGGGAAATGTAGTTCCGATCTGACCACAGAGGACCCTGAAAAGCTCCTTCCTGTAGGCAAGGGGTAAAGATAAGAAGCAGTGTTTGTATTATGCTGTCTTTATTTCCCATCTCGGGGGCAATCTCCTGCAGGCATTTTCCTCTCTGCTTTTGCTGCTTGAGGGATGAGTAATAAAACCGAGGGATCTTTCTCTGGGGAAGAGCTGGAAGGAAGAGATAGACAGAAGCTAGGATTTGTGGCTGGAGGTTTCTGGTTTGGAGTTGTAACTGTTAACCTGTAAATTAAAGAATGAAAGAAGAAAATACTTTGTATTTCTCTCTCTCTCCAGTGCAGGGCAACTCCCCTTCCTGCCAGGCACTGACTGATAACGTTGCACAAAAGGTGGGCTGAGCTTTCTGGCACAGTCCTATTAAGTGTTGCCGGACCTAGGAGAGTTATTGCAGTCCACATCATTTCAGCAATAGGATTGGCCGACTTTGGCCATGTGATGAGAGGGGGTGGGGCCTCAACTAGAGGTGGTGGAGAGAGAGAGGGAGAGCGTGCATTTTAGCATCTGTGCATAGCTGTGGCAGCCCTGGAGTTTCCTGATGGCAGGAGAGCGTATGTATGTTCCTGTACAGTGCTCGCCGTAACGCTGGGGGTGCTTGGACACCCCCATTATTGAGCAAATTCTGTTTTTACTGTCTCCAGGGAAAGATCGTTTGTATTGAGTTTAGCAGCTCTCATCATTTTGAAAATACGGCTCCTACTCTGTACAAAGTTGCACAGCAGTGGAAATCCGCCAGACGGAGTCCTGTGGTCTTTGCTTTTTCACTTCCTCTCTGGTGAGTGCAGTCAGTTTGTGGTAAGTAGAAGGGAGCAGAAAAAGGAGAGGAAAAGGGGAGAAAAATTGTTAAAAAACGAGAGAGAACTAGAAATAACCTTACTTTAGTCTAGGAACAGGTTCAGAGGGAAATAACATCCACTTATTCACTCTTTAATCACCTCCCGTCTAGACTATTAAAACCTCCTCCTTGCTGGTCTTATCTCCCTAGATCATCTCTCCCTGATGTGGAAAAACAAGGTAAAAGTAAAGTTTGTGTATAGAAGGACCAAGAGGCCGTAAGGGGAAAATGGGAATCCTGTACATGTCTATATGTGGAAAGGAATGTGCTGTGCTAAGACAAATTGATTGTTCTACCAGAGAGGACTAACATCTGTGAAGTTCTGTGAAGTAACTGATAAGCTGTGGTGGGCCTCAGGGGATGAGTTGATGACATTGTTATAGCAAACGCTGTGAAAAGCTCTTATTCAATCACTCACCCACAGAAGGAAAACTCACAGACAGGCTGGAATGCAAACAGGAACTTTAATGTGCACACAGGTTCAGACAGAGAGCCGGTACCCTCCACAAAAATCTGAGCCCCGAGAGACGTCCTACAATGCCTTATATACAGTACAATTTTAAACTCATTCTATAATCCCATTTGCCACAGGTATTTCCTGTCCACCAATCAGCAGCCCCTGGGGAAGGTACCTGGGTGACCAGTCCAAACCGGTGTGCTCTGGTCTGTTGATTTCTGGGCTAGGGGATATTGTGCTCAGACCTGGAGTGGGGGAAGGGTGTCTACTGAAATCTTAATGTCTTCTCTTAGCAGGCTGATTACTTTATGTAAGAGCCTCATGGCTTGGGGGGAAGGGTCAGGCTGATCACTTGTGTAAGAGCCTCATGGCTGCCTCAACATAAGACAGCCCCTCTAACCTATGGAATAAACTAGCATACAGACAGAAGTGTGTGTGTGTTCATTCCCCTGGATTCCAGAAACAGAGGACTGGGAGAGTCCCGGGGAAGAGCCCCTGCCAAGGAGAATATATGTGATCTCCCTTAGGGAGGGAGGTGGTCAGGGAACCCATTACAATTTGGTGTCGGAAGTGGGATTCTCCCGTGCGGGGTGGGGGAATCCCGGGGAGCGTATGGTACGCTCGGTGGCTTTGGTAGCCTGTTAAATTTTGGGACTCTCCCATGTCTCTCCTTCATCTTTTCTGTGTCTTCCTTGCTTGTGTGAGTGTGTGAGTCTGGCAAGATGCCCCTGCCTCGCCCCAAAGCGATAGCGCTAGTGATGGTTGCTGGCAAAAAGCAAGTGGCCAGGTGTGCGTTTGTTGTGAATTAATTAGAGGATGGGGGGTCCCACGGTAAGGGGACCGCTCCAGAATCCGCGGGAGTGACTGTGCCAGCGCCTAAGGTTGTGATTAGGTTCAAGTCTGAGACGAATAAGGCATCTTATTCACGCCGTACCCCACTGCCCCTGGGCGCTCCACCGGCAGCAGGGGAAACGTTCAAGGAATATGTTACACGGGTGACGGGAGGTTATTATACTAATCCTTGGGTAGATAATATGGCAGGGTGGCCCGAGTCTTTGCATAGTTCTAATCCTTTTCCCCAGGAGGGTAGTTTCTCTGCTTGGCATTTGGATATGATTAGAGGGTTGTGTTTAGGTGATAAGAAGGCTTTTCCCTTTTACTCTGGAGATCCAAAGTGGCCCAAGCCATATATGAAAGAATGTGGTACTGTTTGATTACAGGTAGTGCCATATTTTAATGGACAGGTAGGGTCGGGGGCGACCCTGGCTGCCTTGGTGACTCCGGCTGAGGAGGGAAGGCTGCCAGCGCCGCAACCTGGGCTTTTGGCGCCTGTGCGGCCCCCACCGTATCGGCTAATTTATCCATCGTTGGAGGTGGCACCAGGCACTACCGGTCAGGATCCTTGGGACGAAGTTATTGAATTGGTTGGGGCCATACAGACGGGTCAGGGTGAGCAAACAAAAAAGGGGGGGGGAGCTTAAGGAGGAAGGCGCCTCAGTAACACAGGAGGAGCACCTGAGTCAGGGTGGGAAACCTATTGATATACCATGTATAAACAGCTGAGTAAAACGTATAATGAGCTCATTGTTTCTTGTTCTAAAATGCAAGAACTATTACATACAGAATCTGGGGAGTCCGCAGCAGAATCTGGTAAGTCAAAATTTTCTACCGGGAAGAAGCTCCTTATCGGGGAGCACACCCCCGGTTCTTACACCACAAACTCCCCAGTACCCTTTACCCAAACCCCTGGGGTCCTCCACGCCCTTGGATGGCTGTAGGGACCCGAATAATGACTACCATCCATATGGACCACCTGTTGATATGGTCCAGAATCCTTTTTTGACCATAGGGAATCAGCTGGTTGTTAAGCCCCTGGATCCGGCAGTCTTTGCTAGCATATTGCAGCATGCCCCAAACCCCATGAAAATGCTGGTGGCCACGGTGCACTACTTACAGCGGATGACTCGTGGCTTGCAATGTGCTGCTCAAGACTATCTCCTTATTACTGAAGGTGTTCTAGGATATGATGAGGAAACTCCATTTGATTTTTCTAAAATTCATGTATTAGAAAATTTAGATGAAGCTCCTGATACTGTGAATTACCCCCTAAAGTCTCCAAAAGAGGTAAAGAAAATGTGGAATGATGTGTTAGAAGAATTTGAGCGGTTGTTTGGAGCCAAACAAAATCTGGTGGCATCTATTGCTTGCATACAGGAGTCTGGGGAAGGGGCGTCTCAGTTTGTTAGAAGGTTTCGTAAGCACTGGAAAGAAGAGGCAGGGTTGTCACAGGAAGGCCTGATGGCTTCTATGTATATTCAGACATTGCTTGGGGTACTGCGCCCGGAGGTTATGGTTGCTTGTTAAGCGTATGATTGATTCCTGGTCTAAAATGACACCAGGAGATTTGGAGAAAGTGATTTTGACTAAGGAAGCGGCGGGATATTTTGCGGTTATGGAAAAGAAGCAGTCAGGGAAGGTTTCCCATGCGTGGCAGCAGTACGCAGGGGGACCTGAGCCCCTTCCGGGGGGATATCCAGGTAGCTATCCTGCCAGGCAGCCGTTCGGCTGGAGAGGTCAGGGTGGTAGAGGTAAAGGGCGAGGGAGGGGGGTGGGGCCCCTAGAAATCAGATATGTTTTAATTGTAAACAGCCTGGACATTGGAAAAATGAATGTCCCTATGCCATGGCTGGGTATGGGGCCTCAGCCTGCTCCCCCGGTGGGCAAGGTCCCCCACCCCCTCCACCGCCGCCAGCTCTGGCCTCTGGAGGAGCCCCTCTGATCCCAGTCACCTGGCAGCTGCCCCCCAATTGAGAATAGGGCTGCCCTGAGGCAATGGTTCCGATCTGGGTACAGGTTACGGAGAAGTGGAAGGAGCCCCCTTGTTGTTCACTCTCAGTAGGGGGCCGACAGGTGTCCTTTGTGATTGATACTGGAGCTACCTGCTCTACCTTGCATGCCTCCATTTGGAAGAATTCTTTAGTGCCAGGTCCTGCTTCAGTTGGGATTAATGGAACCTCTACTCCCACGTGGATTGCCCCCCCCCCATTCCCGTTACACCTATAGGTCAGACTTCGCCCCTATTTTCTCATGCCTTTACTATTATACCTTTCTGCCCCGTTAGTCTTTTAGGTAGAGATCTTCTGTACCGGCTGGAAGCCACCACTGTTAGTGGAGCAGATGGCACCTTCTCCTTGCATTCTCCCTTCTTGTTAAATATGATCTCCCCTGCGCCTAGTGTATTGGCCCAGGTCCCCTCGTCCCTTTGGGCGACCTCCCCTACCGACGCAGATCTTGTCCCTTGCACTCCGTATGTAGCCCGGTTAAAATATCCGAATGCTGTTGTGTGTGTCCGTCAGTATCCCCTGTCAGGACCGAAGGATGCTGCCTTGCATTCCATGATTTAAGACTTTGTGGCAGCTGGCATTGTGGTCCCCGCTGTTTCTCCCTATAATACCCCAGTGAATCCGGTTCCCAAAGGAGACGGGTTCCGATTTACGCAGTATCTGCGGGCTCTTAATCAACTTATTGTTCCCTTAGCGCCAGTTATGCCTGACATTGCTGGACTATTGACCCTCATTCCCACTGAAGCCAATTGTTTTACAGTAATTGATTTAGCGAATGCCTTTTTTAGTATACCCTTGGATCCGCGCACACAGCCCCGGATGGCTTTCACGCATGCAGGCAAGCAATATACCTGGACACATTTGCCGCAGGGCTACATTGATTCCCCGGCAGCGTATTCTTTAGTGCTTAAGGGATCAATTGAAATGTGGCATCCGCCTTGTTCCTCCACTCTTCTCCAGTATATGGATGACCTGTTAATTTGCTCTAAAACTGCTGAGAGTTGTGAAAAGGACTCTGTTTCTTTGCTTTCTCACTTGGCCTCTCATGAACATAAGGCTTCTCTGAAAAAGCTGCAATGGTGCTGCGAGCGTGTCACATATTTGGGATTTGTGCTGTCCCTTGGAAATCGGGCTCTCTCTCCCGCCCGCGTGCAAGCAATAACTAATATGTCTCCTCCAACTACTGTGACCCGGATGCTAGCGTTCCTTGGCTTAGTGTCCTTCTGTCGTGCCTGGATCCCGGACTGTGCTTTTTGGGACTCTATTTTGCGAAGGGCTACCCTGCAGCTCCCCGGCTCTGCGCCTATTGAATGGAATGAAGAAATGTTCTCTGCTTTTACTACCCTGAAGCGGTTGCTTATCTCGGCTCCTACGTTGGGACTGCCTGACTATACCAAGACCTTTTATTTATATGTAAGAGAAGAGGGGGGAACTCTGGCAGCTATTTTGGCCCATGACCACGGGGGAGGGCTGCGCCCAGTGGCTTACCTGTCTAAAAAATTGCCCCTTCAGGTACAAGGTATGCCTGCATGCTTGCGAGCCCTGGCGGCCTCGGCAATTGCCGTACAAATTATTATTCCCATTACTTTGTCTCATGAAACCGTTTTGTTTTCCACCCATTCTGTTTTGAATGTTCTTAAAAATCTTACCACACAACATATGACAGCCCAGCGCCTTAGTGGGTATGAGGTAATTCTAACCACCACTGACGGATTGTCGGTTAAACAACAATCTGCTGCATTCACTCCTATGTTAGCTTTGTAGGCTTTGATGCACCCAGTAGATGATTCTGAAGTACCCCAGGAAGAACATGATTGTTTAAAACTAATTAACTTTGAAACATCAGTACGCACGGACCTGTCCTCTTCCCCGCTCCCGGATGCCGCACACATATTTGTAGACGGGAGTTGTGTTCGTCCCGCAGACAATGCTTACATTGCTTCTTATTCTATAGTAGAACTCCCAAATATTCTATATGAAGCCCAGTTATTACCTTACGGGTCGGCTCAAGCCGCCGATTAGTGGCACTCACCAGAGCATGTGAATTGTTTGTTGATCAATGTGTGAATATTTATACGGATTCTAGATATGCTTTTGGAGTAGTGCATGATTTTGATCTTTTATGGGGAAGACAGAGATGGAAAACTGTGGATGGTAAGCCTATTTCACATGTGCAGCTGGTGAATGAGTTGTTGCAGGCCTTGTGTAAACCGAAGGAAGTGGCTGTCATTACATGTGCCGCGCATAGATATGATACATCTTTGTCTTACTTCAACAAAGGCTAACACACCTTGTTAATGAAGACGTGCGTTTATTTATAATACAAAGCAGGGATAACTTGAATTTCACTTATTTAACTTCTTAATTCGTACTTATTTAGAAAGGCAAGTAATTCATATATCTACCTATGATTAGTTAAAAAGATATCTGGAAAACTATTAGAATAAAAGCACTTAATTACAGAATAGATAACTAGAAAGATAATTACAGAAGAAGAATATACTTCACCGAAAGAGATTTACTTCATCCCTGTCACACTTCGATTGAATGGATCCCTGATTCAACCAGACAAGAGAGACTTCTCAATCGGGAGTTTCTCTAGGCAATGCGTCCATTCCTAGATGAATCCATTTCTCTCTCTCTAGCTGAAAACAGGTACCCATTTTATCCAGTTGCAAGAACAATCCAGTTATTTCCTATCATGTGACACATACGTAGTATAGAGTCAGTTATCCATTAAGCACATCCAAGACACTGGCCAGGTGCTTGAAAATGCTCAAGGGAACCCCCCACCCCCCTGGTCTACATTACAATTGATGAATTCTTAGGAGAAATGTTTCCAAGGCAAGGTGAATTGTCCTGTTTTGTCCTGTTAATGGGTTTCAATTTGTCTGCTAGTAGAAAGGCTCCTAGGTGAAGTGTTCTTTTGTTCTCTGTAATGGGTCTCCATTTGCTTGCTAGGAGAAGGTCTCCTCCCTGACCTTTCCAGTATCTGTAGTTATGTAAATTGTTTCAACAGTTTCAAGTGCTCCTATTTACAGTTGAGGCATATTCACTACTGAGGCATAATCAATAGTGAGGCATAATCAAATAGTCAAAATTCATCTGTACCACAATCTTTTATCTCACAAGGTAATGCTTTAGCAGATCTAGCAGCAAAACAGTGTGCCCAGGCTGAGAGTGAGCAGCTGCATTCTCTCGCTGGTCCCTGGAATAGGACACCAGCTCCACCCGCCGCCGCAGAGCCCTTGTTGTCTGAATTCTATGTCTCTCCTCTTGAACATTCTTTCCCTTTGCATCACTTACAGGCAGCAGCTGATCCCGGGGACTTAGCCTATTGGGAACAACATAATATGAGTTTAAACTCGGCACAAATTTGGCAGGAAAAGGGGGTCGGTCATAGGGGACTGCCAAAGGCCACTGCCCCGCTTTTAATTGGCCAAGCCATGGGGTCCGCAACAAAAATAGAAGAACAGTTTTAAAAGAATTACAAGAAGTATTTGTGTGTAGAGATTTGCCCCAGCTAGTAGAAGTACAATTAAGTAAGTGTTTAACGTGTGCTAGGAACAATGTGCAACAGGGAAAAGTTATTGGACAACTGCAGCATCTGCCTCCATTCCAAGGTCCGTTTCAGGCCTTGCAGGTGGATTTTACATGTATGCCCCGTTCAGTCGGAGGATTCAAATATCTGTTAGTCATTGTAGATCGATTTTCAAAGTGGCCCAAGGCTTTCCCCACAAATAAGGAAGATGCTAGGACAGTGGACAAAATTTTATGTAAAGAAATTATTCCTCGATTTGGATGCCCTCTATCCATAGATTCTGATCAGGGACCTGCATTCACGTCTAAAATACTGCAGCATATTACTCAGATGTTTTCCATTGATTGGCAGTTTCACGTTCCATATCACCCACAGTCTTCGGGTGTTGTGGAACGTATGAATAGAACTTTGAAAGAAAAATTAAAGAAAGCGACACAGCAGGCCCCGGGAAGGTGGCCAGTGTATTTGCCGGCTGTGTTGGCCGAAATTAGGTTAACTCCGGGAACATCAGGATTTTCTCCGTTTGAGATTTTGATGGGGCGACCCTTTCCCTTACCATGGAAATGGCCGGAGGGTATGGTAATAACATCAGATGGCTTTCTTTTGGCTCAGGAAGATTATGTTGTGCAATTAGCAAAGTATTTGTGTGAACTGTCTGAACAAGTATATCAATTTCTTCCTTGTCCTTCCACAGAACCAACCCATTCATTCCGGCCTGGAGACAAGTGCTGGTGAAGCTGTTTCATAAGAAAGGACAGTGGGATCCTCCGTTTGGAGAACCGAAAGAAATAATTGTGGTCACGCATACAGCTGTGCTGACTGACAAACATCCAACGTGGATACACGCTTCACGCGTCGAGAAGTGCACCAGAAGGTTTTTGGAAGACGTCTGACTCGTTCCGGCCATGAAGTCTGCCTGGTTGGCCCTTTTCTCAATATATAGTCAATACAATGATAACAGTCTTACAAATGAAGGACCTTGGACACAGGCCCATTGGACAGGGAACAATGCAACTTGGATTTCATTCTCTTTTAATAGTTCTCGCCAGACTTAGCGTAGCCTCTTTTCTCCGAATTTGTGGAAATCCTCGGTGCTAGAGATCGTTAATTTGATGAATTTCACTGATTGTATTATCTGCGCTCCGTTACCAAAGGGTGCAGCATATGCTCCAGTGTACGTTTCAAAGGTTCCATTAGATGAATATGCAGGGCAGCTTGCTTGTATGGATAACACTAATTTTTCTGCTAGTTGTTATGAATCTTTCAATTGGTCCCAGACATGGCATAGGTTGAAAATGATACATGATCCCTTGCCCGTATATGCTGACCCAAATATGATATTTGACTTATGTTTAATAACAAATGAATCTCTCACCTTTTCACACAGATGTAACCTGACATATAATGTGTTTAATGGATCTTTTCCTTTTATTAGTAATTCAGTCATGATAAATTGGTATAATCAAACCGGTAATATGGACTTCTCCAAGATGCAAAAGAATTGGAGAAATATTACAAAAGGCCCGGTAGTGTTTAACGGATCTGATGTCCGCTGGTATGTGGGGGTTGGTCCCATTTACCACGATGGTTCAGCTGTGCTGACAACGGGGTCTCAGAATGAATCTCCATATACTTCATGCTATCTCCCAATGTCCAGTTTGAGGAAGAATCTTATCTCATCTACAACGGGAAATCCTTCTGTAAAATGGTTTGATGGCCATAATATAAGTCGCATATGGACCAACGGTACAGATCTGTCCACTGTGTTAGGACACTATTGGTTGTGTGGGGAATTGATTTTCCAACAAATTAATGTTTCCCTTTTACCTTGTGCTTTGGTCAAAATAACTCCTTATTCAGCTCTTATCACCTTGAATGTAACGCATAATCGTAGGCAAAGGAGAGATGCAGCTGCTGGGTCAATGCAGAGTTCGGAGGAACAAGCTCTTCAGGCTTCCTATGAATATATTAATTCCACTTACCCCTTGACTAAGGCCCAGCTGGATGCCCTCAGCTGGACGTCCTTGGTTCCGTTTCAGACTCCTGCCATCACCGCTGAATTGGGTATGGCTATTTGACATTTGCAATGTCTGTTACATATCCAGATGCGGTCGGTCACTGAAGCTATCTCCCGTCTGGCTGAGTCACTGGAACAAAACACTCAAATGACATTGCAAAATCGCCGTGCTTTTGATTTGCTGTTAGCCGCCGAAGGCGGGGCTTGTACCTTTTCTAATGAAACCAACTGTTGTACAGTAATAGCTAATCACACTGTGTTTGTTTGGGATGCTATGCAAAAGATTAAGAAATTGGCTGAATAGAATCTTAAGGATTTTAAGGGGGGGGGGATTGACTTTGGTAATTTGTGGGATGATGTTGTGACTTTGTTTAAGGGCCTGGGTGGGGGTCTATGGGGATTACTGATTGCCCTTATTACCGGGTTTTTGTTCTTAATTCTCTTTTGCTGTATCTTCTCCTTCGTTCTTGGTTGCTGCCTCAAGGCACTGCAGAACTCCACCACATTTATGTATTCATATACAGCCGTACCTACTGATATACCTAAACCTGCCTGTACTGATCCGTGTGCTATTGCATTAACTGAGGTATCTTATGGTGGGCCTGTTCAGGCCCAAAGAGGGGATTGATGGGGAAAAACAAGGTAAAAGTAAAGTGTGTGTATAGAAGGACCAAGAGGCCCGTAAGGGGAAAATGGGAATCCTGTACATGTCTATATATGGAAAGGAATGTGCTGTGCTAAGACAAATTGATTGTTCTACCGGAGACGACTAACATTTGTGAAGTTCTGTGAAGTAACTGATAAGCTGTGGTGGGCCTCAGGGGATGAGTTGATGATTGATGTATGCATATGTTTCTGTTAATGTATAAAAGACAGCCCCTCTAACCTATGGAATAAACTAGTATACAGACAGAAGTGTGTGCATGTTCATTCCCCTGGATTCCAGAAACAGAGGACAACGGAGGACTGGGAGAGTCCCGGGGAAGAGCCCCTGCCCAGGAGAATATATGTGATCTCCCTTAGGGAGGGAGGTGGTCGGGGAACCCATTACACTCCGCACTTCAATCTGTTCAAAACTCAGCTGCGTGGCTAATTTTCCACTAGCCTCTATATGCTCATATAGCCCCTCTTCTCAAGTCGCTTCACTGGCTCCTTATCCGTTTCCATACCCAGGTCAAACTTCTCCTGCTGACATATGTGTGTTAGTGTGGGTTATTCCTTTCCCAGCACTATACACCTCTTACCCTCGGGACGTACGTCAATCCTCTGGGCCGAGGAATTGCCTTACCTTCTCTGTCTGGAATTCCAGGGGAACAAACACACACACACTCACACATAAGTAGTATGTAAGTTTATTCCATAGGTTAAAGGGGCTGTCTTTTATACATTAACAGAAACATATACATACGTCATCAACTCATCCCCTGAGGCCCACCACAGCTTATCAGTAACTTCACAGATATTAGTCGTCTCCATGTAGAACAGTCAATTTGTCTTAGCACAGCACATTCCTTTCCTTATATAGATATGTACAGGATTCCCATTTCCCCCTACGGGCCTCTTAGTCCTCCTGTACACACACTTTAAGCTTTAAACCTTATTTTCCCCTATCAATCCCCCTTTGGGTCTGCATAGGCCCACTATAAGAACGGCCAAACAGTCTTCTGAAGGACAGTTAAGCAGACATTATTAACTGGAGAATGGTGGTGGCGTGCTCAGGTGCATCAGCCACTGTGGAAACAGGTGTATAAGAGTATATAAAAGTGGTGGAGCTCTGCAGGGCCTTCCGACAACAGCCAAGGACAAATGAGAATATACAACAAAAAAGAACAAGGATTATAAAACCACTCAATAGGGCAATAATCAGCCCTTTGAGACCACCCCCAACCCGCCAAACCATTTTACAACCTCACCCCATATGTTATCAAAAATCAATACCACCCTTGAAATCAGCCAAATTCAAATCAGATAAGGTTTTAATCTTTTTCATGGCATCTAAGACAAAAATCGTGTGGTTCGCTATAACAGTACAACAATTGGTTTCATTTAAAAAAGTACAAGCCCCGCCCTCAGCTGCTAGTAAGAGATCTAAAGCTCTGCGATTTTGTAAAGTCATTTGAGTATTCTGTTCCAGGGATTCTGCAAGGTTAGAAATAAATTCTGTTACTGACCTCATTTGTATATGTAACAAGCATTGTAGTCTTCGAGTTGCCATACCTAATTCAGCGGTAATAGCGGGGGTCTGGAAAACTGGGATCCAGGAGGTCCAGCTAAGGGCATCCAAAAGAACTTTGGTCAAAGGATAAGTAGCATTATATATTGATATGAAGCTTGAATAGCGTCATCCTCAGGATTATCAGGTGACCAAGGATTTGCATTCCTTTTCTTTCTTTTACCATGGGTCACATTCAAAAGTATTAGAGCCGAATAAGGAGTTAGTTAAAATAACGCACAGGGTAGCAAAGATGCGTTAATTTGTTGATAAATCATCTCCCCAAACAACCAATAATGACCCACCACTGTGCCAGTGGTCCATATGTGACTCATATTATGGCCATCAAACCACTTCACAAAAGAACTTCCCACAGTGGATGAGATGAGATGAGATTCTTTCTTAAACTGGACATTGGTAGATAGCATGAAGTGTATGGAGATTCATTTTGGGACCCCTGCGTCACTACAGCTGAACCATTGTAGTAAATGGGACCAACTCCCACATACCAGCGGAAGTCAGATCAGTTAAACACTACCGGGCTCTTTGTAATATTTCTCCAATCATTTTTCATATTGGAGGGGTCCATATTACCGGATTGATTATACCAATTTATCATGACTGAATTATTAATAAAATGAAAAGACCCATTAAGCACATTATACAACAGGTTACACCTGTATGAAAAAGCAATGGATGCATTTGTTATCAAACATAGATCAAATATCATATTTGGGTCAGCATATACACGCAAAGGATCATGTATCATATTCATCATATACCACGTCTGGGAACAATTGAAAGATTCATAACAACTAGCAGAAAAATGATTATTATCTACAGAAGCAAGTTGTCCTGCGTACTCATTTAAAGGAACCTTTGAAACGTGTACCGGAGCATATGCTACATCCTTTGGTAAAGGAGTACAGATAATACAGTCAGTTAAGTTCATCAGACTAACAATCTCCAAAACAGAGGATTTCCACAAATTCGGAGAAAGGAGTTCTCGCTTAGTCCGGCGAGAACTATTAAGAGATACCTGAATCCAAGTTGCATTGTTCTCTGTCTGATGTGCCTGTGTCCAAGGTCCTTTGTTTGTAAAATAGTATGTAGTCAGCACAATGACAACCGAGATCAATAATAAACAAGAAAGGGCCAGGACATCCAGCAATGCGGTGAGCCCGAGCGGACGCATGCCGCTTGAGCTCCGGGCCCCTCTACTCATGCCCGTCGTAAAACTGATGTAAACGTGCCAGATTTGGGCTCCGGACCTCCCTCCTGCCCCCCGCTGAAGAAACGGGACTGAAGAATGGCAGAATCGGAATGTCAGATCCTCCCCCTCGCTTCCCCGAGCTGGTAAGGGGCCGGGAGATTGCCGATCCTGGGGCCTGGGCCGCACTGAGTGACTTCCGGTGACGGGTGAGGAGGAGACACGGGATCCCCCGCTCTTCTGGGCTAACTCCGAGAGCGGCGATTTCAGAGGCCTTGACTGCTCCGCTCTCCAGCTCGAGCTCCCATAGGATGTGGGGCCCCTCCACTCTACAGCGCCGGCAAGAAGCCAGGAGAAAACCGACCTGAGGACCTGGGCCTCCCGGATCCCCTGTGCTGGTAAGAAGGGCGCAAGCTTGCTAGGGGAGAGATCTCAGGGGCTGGCCATAGCCAGGCACTGAGAGAAGAACAGTAGAAGCGCCGGTGGAGAGGAGGACAATGGCGGCACCGGTGAGAGGAGGACGCCGCGAAAAAGAGAAAATAGCTATGCCACAGAAAGTGGGGGAACAGCTCTCACCGCCGAAAACGGTAACCAAACTGGAGCTGGTGGAAGAGATCTCCCTAGCAGTGGTGGGGGCACTATCCACACAATTTGAGGACTTGAAAGGCCGGATGGATCTCCTTCAGTCCTCGGTAGAGGCCTTGGGCAACCGAATGCACGAAGCAGAACACCGGATAGAGCAGGCGGAGGAGCACGTGCTTGAGCTACAGCAGGAGGTGAACCATCTGAGAACAACACTGAAGGGACATAAGGCCAAACTAGATGACCTGGAAAACAGATCTCGCCGCAACAACCTGCGATTCCTGGGAGTTCCAGACAATATAGAAGACAGGGATCTAAAACCCTACCTGGAAGCATTGGTGACACAACTTTTGGAGGGCGACGCGGAAGGAGCTTCAGTGCAAATAGAGAGAGCACATCGCGTAGGACCCAGGAGAGCAGCCAATGGCCATCCTAGAGTGGTCCTGGCGAGATTTCTACGGTTCCCGCAAAAAGAAGCAGTGCTGCGGGCAGTGAGAAAGATTGTAGTAGTGTCCAAGGACAATGTTAAGATGCGGATAGTACAGGACTATTCGGCAGCCTTAGGGCAGCGTAGAAGAGAATATGGACCCCTGTGTCAGACGCTGATAGACAATAACATTAAGTTTATAGTGCAATATCCTGCTCATCTGATTTTCACCCATGGGGGCGTATGAAGGACATTTGAATCAGCCAAAGCAGCAACACCATATGTAGAGGAGATAGGGAAGGCTACGAGAGCACAGCGCGGAGGCAGGGAGATCGAGGCCTGAGACGGGAGACTATGGCAAGAAGAACCTCACTATTGGAGTAGGTGCAGACCATGCTGCTTTGAGTGGAGGGGTGCGCTAGCTCTGAAAGCTGACACAAGATGTTAGAAGTTAATGGACTGAAGTTTGAAGTTTAATGTTCTGTTGTCTTTTAGTTAATTGTGTGAAGATAAGGTGGTGGGGAGTGAGAAGGGGAGTGGCGGGGAGGATACATGCTTGAATGAAATAAGGCGGGTTAGGGGGAGGGGGGAGGAGGGCCCAGAGAGTAGTAGGTTTGAATGGGGGGTAGGGTGAGAGAGGGGGATGAGGGTGGGAGTGGGGAGAGGAGGGAGGGAGGGGGGAGGGGGAGGAGGGGAGGGGAGTGGATCTAGTGGGGGTATGGGGTTAGATTGGTGGCGCATACATAGTAGAAGAGGAAGGCTGGAGGGTGCTTCCTCACGATAATGGATTTGCTGAATGGTTTGAGCTTTATAATCACCCATTGACCTGAAGATTGTATCATGGAATGTGTGTGGGATAGGCAACCCTATTAAGAGAAATAAAATATTGCAGGCCTTGGCGAGACAAAAATGTGATGTAGCACTGTTACAGGAAACCCACCAGACTGCCGAGGAACATCTCAAGTTAAAGAGGGACTGGGTGGGACAAGTTTGGGGGGCTCCGGCAAGGGGGAGAAAGGGTGGGGTGGGTCGGATCATTCTGATACACAAGCGAGTCAGATTCGTCCAGGAGAGAATGTGCGTGGGCCCTGGGGGTAGATTTGTGCTCCTGTATGGGCTGTTGGAGGGAAAGCCTGTGGTGCTTGATAACCTGTATAGCCCGAATGTGCTAGACTGGGCACTCTATGCCAGCCTGGGGTCTCGGGTGGAGCAGCTGCCAGATGCCCCTTTGATTTTGGTAGGAGATTTTAATGGAGTCCTGGACGTTGAGCTAGACACAACTAGAGGTGGGGGAGATAGAACTCGGGTGCAGACTGCTAAAGCATTACAGAGCCTGCGGCGTAGATTAGGGGCGGTGGATCCCTGGCGGTGGTTGCACCCGTTGGAAAGGAACTTTATGCATCAGTCGAGCGCATGGGTCCAGTGCCCGCATTGACTATGTGTTGGTCTCAGAGCGACTCTTTGCCCAAGTAGAAGATGCACAAGTGGGGCCTATAGAGATCTCTGACCATGCGCTGGTTTGGGTGGAAATGGTATGGCAGGATGTGAGCACGCGGGCACGTCTCTGGCGATTCCCAATGGAATTGTATAGAGACGCGGAGTTTCATGCTTTCATAAGGCAGAGGTGGCAAGAGTTTGCTGTCCACAATGCTCAGCACCGAGAGAACCCGGAGCTTTTTTGGGAGACCGCAAAAGTAGTCTTGCGAGGAGACACTATGGGATATGTAGGGAGGAAGCGGAAAATGTTGACGCAGCAGATTGTGCGATTGGAATGGCAAGCAGGTAGAGAGAGAACGAGACAGGTGAACCACTTATCGGCGGAGAATAGGAGGAAAGTATGGGAGACGCAAACGGCCCTGAATGAGCTGCTGCACCAGAGGGCCAAGAAATCGTTTCTGTATTACCGATTTCAGCTGTATCTGTACAGGGATAAACCGGGAAAGCTGTTGGCAAGATGCCTTAAAGGCAGTAGGGGGACTTGCACGGTGGCGGCGCTAAGAGACGACCAGGGGAAAATGCACAAGGAGAGCAGGGCGATTGCACAGGTGTTCCGAACGTTTTATCAAAAATTGTACTCAAAGAGGGAGGGCTCCCTGAAGGACATGGAAAATGACTTGAGAGAGGTGCAACTGCCCAAGCTGGCGGTAGACCAGCGGGCACAACTAGACGCACCGGTCACTGAGGAGGAGATCCACCGGGTCATCCAGAGGGTGAGTATTTACAAGGCGCCTGGCCCGGATGGATTTGGGGCAGAATTTTATAAGCTGTTGGAGGGTGAGTTGGCCCCTTCCCTAGTGGCAGTGTACCTTAGGAGGGTGGAGCAGGGGGGGGTTTACGTGGGGGGAGAACCACGCACATATCATACTGACACCTAAGGCAGGGAAGGACCATACTCAGGCTTCCTCCTATCGGCCTATCTCTTTGTTGAATTTCGATGTGAAAATACTGGCCAAGGTGCTGGTGGACCGTTTGGCTCAGGTGTTGGGGGAGCTGGTGCATGAGTCCCAGGTGGGGTTTGTGAAGGGGCGATATGCAGTGCGAAACTTGCGTAAAATAGTGGCCTCGCTGGAGTGGGTACGGTGGCGGCAGTTGCAATCGCTGTTGATTAGTTTTGATGCGGAAAAGGCGTTTGATCAAGTGAATTGGGCATACCTTAAATTTCTGTTGCCCCAATATGGACTTGGGACGTCTTTTTGTAGTATGGTGGAGCTCCTCTATACGAGGCCTACGGCAGGAGTGCTCTGTAATGGAGTACTGTCAGACGGTTTTAGCCTGGAGAGAGGAACGAGGCAGGGCTGCCCGCTCTCGCTGCTGCTCTTTGTGTTGTCTCTGGACCCTTTGGTAAGACGGATAGAGGCATCTAGGGAGATACGTGGCATAGGCATTGGGCGACAAGTGTTTAAGATGGCTGCATTCGCAGACGACATGCTGGTTCACTTGCTGTCTCCCCGAGTGTCGCTGCCTAGCTTCTTAAGTGAATTCTCTCGGTTTGGCAGCTTTGCAGGGCTCAGTAGTAATATAGATAAATTGGAGGCCTTGGATGTGGCGGGAACGCTCAGAGGGCAGTGGGGAGCAAGGTTCCCACTTAAGTGGGCAGGGGAATCATTTGTGTACTTGGGGGTACTTTTGACTAGAGAGCCGAAGGAGTTGTATAGGAAGAACTTGGAGCGGGTTCTGGTCAAAACGCGACTGCAGTTTCAGGCATGGACTCCGTTGCCCCTGTCTTTGTTGGGCTGGGTGGCGGCACTGGGGATGGTTATTCTGCCACGGGTGCTTTACTGGCTGTAGACCCTCCCAGTGTGGCTTTTGAAACGCGACTTGAATTCTTTGGATCGGGAGATCCGAAGTTTTCTTTGGAGAGGGCATGGGCTCGTATACCGATACATAGATTGAGAGGGGGATGGAAACGTGGGGGGATTGGAATCCCAGACCTACGGGTATACGCCCTGGCATGCCAGGCACGGCATATCGGTGACTGGCTGGGGAATACGGAGGTTTACACCCCAAGAGCACTGGAGGAAGCCTTTGTGGCCCCGCAGAACCTGTTGGCGGTATTGCACCTGGGAAGCAGATACCTGCCTGGTAGAGTGACTGGCAGTGAACTGATTCACTCCGCGCGACGGATGTGGCAGCACTTAAATAGGCTTTGGGGAGAAACTCCGGAGGTTTCGAGTTGGCTGTCCATGCGGGGAATAATCGGTTCACCCCAAGATCAGAAACGCCGGTGTTTCTGACGTGGAGGAAGCAGGGAATACGGAATGTCGGGCACATGATAGACCACATGGGGCAGTGTAAGCCGTTTGAGACTTTGTGCAGAGAATATGAGTTGAGTAGCCGACACTATTTTGCCTATGCTCAGCTTTCTCACTATATAGCTTTGCTTCCGCGGGGTGCATTACGGGTGGAGAGATCGGCACAGATATTGGAGTTCTTTGCACTGGGGGAGGAGGCACCACCCACGATTGCGAATTTGATGAGACGGATAGATGACTATGGCTGCCTGCCGGACTATGGTGCGGAAGAAGCTTTGTGGGCCCGGGAGTTGGACTTGGTGGTGCCCCCTGGCTCGGTCATTCGGGCCTTGGGGAGGATTAGGGTACTAGTGGAGGGAGCCCGTTGGCGAGAAGTACAGTTTAAATGCCTAATACGAGCACATTTCTCTCCGAGACGAGCACTACGATGCTGTCTGACAGAGGTGGGAGGTTGCCCAAAATGTTCCTGCCTCTTGGCGGACTTGGGGCATATATGGTGGGGTTGTCCGATGATCTGCCGGTATTGGGGGAAGATTGATAATTATATGAGAGGGGTCGTACAGCAGCAGATCGGCTGGACGGCATCGCTGGTGGTGTTAGATCATCTCGGACCACTCCACCCGAAATGGAGGTGGGAGCATCTGCTAGTTAGGAAGGCATATCTGGTGGGTAAAGGCCCGATACTACGCAGGTGAAGAGACAGGCCCCACCTTCTGGGAGTGGCGTAACAGCTTCCACCAGTTAATGCTTATGGAGAGGAAGGGAGCTCGAGGAAATGCTCGACGGTGGGCCTTGTTCCTGTTGGTATGGGAACCCTATATTGAAACATTGGGGCCCCGGGCTCGGAATGAAATATTTCGGGTGGGATGAGGAAGCCTAGGGATAGAGAGGGGGGAAGATAGCAGGAAGGTGCTAGTAGCAGATTAAGGGGATACGGGGTCCAGGGTATGCGCTCACTAATGGTAGGTTGGGGGGGTGAGGGGATTAGGGGTAGTTGGGGGGAGGTGTATAAATGTAAACTTTTGCTGTATCTTTGCGATTGATCTGTTGTGGGGCCCTGGAGGGAGGGGATCAGAAACCACCCCCCCCCCCCCCACCGGGGATGTTATTGCTATGTGTAGTTTGCATGATCTGTACTGTATGGACGTGACTTTAATAAACAGAGTTTTTTCAAAAACAAGAAAGGGCCAGCCAGGCAGACTTCATGGCTGGGGCAAGTCAGACGTCTTCCAAGAATCCTCCGCTGCACTCTTGACGCGTGAGGCGTGTACCCAGGTCGGATGCTTGTCAGTCACCACGGCTGTGTGAGTAACTGCAATAATCTCCTCCGGATCTCCAAACGGCGGGTCCCACTGGCCCTTCTTATGAAACAGCTTTACCAGCACACGGTCTCTCGGGTGGAATGAGTGTGTTGGTTCTGTAGAAGGAATAGGGAAAGCATTGTACACTTGTTCAGACACCGTGCACAAATATTTAGCTAGCTGTGTAGCATATTCTTCCTGTGCTAGCAACAAGTCATCCGCCATTATCACCGTTCCCTCGGGCCATTTCCAGGGTAAGGGGAAGGGTCGTCCCATCAGAATTTCAAAAGGAGAGAATCCAGATGCCCCGGGGGTTAGCCTAATCTCTGCCAATACAGCTGGCAGATACACTGGCCACCTTCCTGGGGCATGTTGTGTAGCCTTTTTACATTTTTCTTTAATTGTTTGATTCATTCGTTCTACTATCCCTGATGACTGTGGGTGATATGGGACATGAAATTTCCAATCAATGGCAAACATCTGAGTAATTTGTTGTAACACCTTAAAGGTGAACGCTAGTCCCTGATCAGAATCTATAGAAAGGGGACACCCAAAGCGGGGAATAACTTCCTTACAAAGAATTTTTGCTACTGTTCTAGCATCTTCCTTAGTCGTGGGAAAAGCCTCTGGCCACTTTGAAAACCTATCTACAATGACCAACAAATACTTATAACCCCCCTATTGATCATGGCATACATGTGAAATCTACTTGTAAGGCCTGAAACGGGCCTTGGGGTGGGGGTAAATGTTGCAATTGTCCTATTGCTTTTCCCTGCTGAACATTATTCCTAGAACATACTAAGCATTGACTCAATTGTGATTCCACTAAATAAAGCAAATCTCTGCAAGCAAATATTTCCTGTAACTCCTTAAGAATCGTCTTTCTGTTTTTATGCTCCACCCCATGTACTTGACCAATTAAGAGAGGGGCTGCCGCTTTCGGTAGTCCTCTTCGCGCCCCCCCCTCTTTTTCCTGCCAAATCTGTGCTGAATTTAAACTAATATTAAGCTGTTCCCAATACATAATATCCTCGGGATCTGCAGCAGCCTGCAAGTGGTGAAGAGGAAAGGAATGCTCAAGAGGGGAAACATAATACTCAGAGAGTAAAGGATCAGACAAATAATAAGAAACTGTCGGCATGCCCTGAGAGATATTATTACCACGTAAAAGTTCAATTTGGGCTTGTGCACACTGTTTGGCTGCAAGATCAGCTAAGCATTCCCTTGAGAGGCAATAGAAGTGCCATATCTGTGTACGGTACATTTAATAACGGTGACTTCTTTGGGTTTACATAAGGCAGCCAGCAGCTCATTAACCAATTGTGCATGAGAAATTGTCTTACCGTCTGCTGTTTTCCAACCCCTACGCCCCCATAAAAGACCAAAATCATGCACCACCCCAAAGGCATACCTGGAATCTGTATAAATGTTAACACGTTTATCAGCAAATAATTCACAGGCTCTAGTAAGCGCCACCAACTCAGCAGCTTGTGCAGAACCATAAGATAATAACTGGGCTTCATGCAAAATATTTGGGAGTTCTACAATGGCATAAGAAGCAATGTAGGCATTGTCTGCGGGACGGACACAGCTCCCATCCACAAATATATGTGGAGTGTCCGGGAGCGGGGAGGAGGACAGATCAGGACGTACTGACGTCTCAAAGTTAATCAACTTTAAACAATCATGTTCTTCTTGAGGCAACTCGGAATCATCTACTGGGCGCATTAAGGCCTGCAAGGCCAGCATCAGGGTAAAGGCCGCAGATTGCTGTTTAACCGACAACCCTTCAGTAGTTGTTAAAATTACCTCATACCCACTAAGGCGCTGGGCTGTCATGTGTTGCATAGTGAGGTTCTTTAACACATTCAAAACACAATGGGTAAAAAACAGAATAGTCTCATGAGACAGGGTAATCGGGATAGTCATCTGTACGGCAATAGCCGAAGCCGCCAGGGCTCGCAAACATGCCAGCATACCCTGTACCTGGAGGGGCAATTTTTTCGATAAATATGCGACTGGGCACATTCCCTCCCCTCCCCCTCCCCCCCCCCCCGTGGTCTTGAGCCAAAATAGCTGCCATAGTTCCTCCCTCTTCTCTTACATATAAGTAAAACATTTTTCCATAATCGGGTAATCCAAGTGTAGGAGCCGAGATAAGCAGCTATTTCAAAGTAGGAAATGCAGAAAGCATTTCTTCGGTCCATTCAATAGATGCAGAGCCTGGGAGCTGCAAAGTAGCCCTTCGCAATATGGAATCCCAATAAGCACAGTCCGGGATCCAAGCGCGACAGAAGGATACTAATCCAAGGAAAGCAGCATTTGTGTCACTGTTGTTGGAGGAGATAATTTTATAATTGCCTATACTCGGGCAGGAGAGAGCGCCCGGTTTCCAGGGGACAGCATGAACCCCAAGTAGATAACACGCTCACAGCACCACTGGAGCTTTTTTAAAGAAGCTTTATGTCCATGGGAGGCTAGATGGCAGAGCAAGGATACAGAGTCGTTTTCACATTCTGTGATTGTTTTAGAACATAACAACAAATCATCCATATACTGGAGAAGGGTGGAGGAACAAGGCGGATGCCACATTTCAATTGATGCCTTAAGAACAAGAGAATATGCCGCCGGGGAATCGGTGTATCCCTGCGGCAGGTGAGTCCAGGTATATTGTTTGCCTGCATGTGTGAAAGCCATAAGAGGCTGCGTGATGGGATCTAGTGGTATACTAAAAAAGGCAATAGCTAAATCAATAACCATGAAGCAGTTAGCTTCCATAGGAATAAGAGTAAGTAGCCCGGCAATATCGGGCATCACCGGTGCCAGCGGGACAACGAGCTGATTTACGGCCCGTAAATCCTGGGTAAAATGGAACCCATCCCCCTTAGGGACGGGATTCACAGGAGTATTACAAGGAGAAACAGTAGGAACTACAATACCTGCTGCAACAAAATCCTGAATCATGGACTGCAAAGCAGTTTCCTTAGGGCCAGACAAAGGGTATTGTCGAATACAGACGACAGCTTGAGGATCCTTCAAACGTGCCATGTACGGCGTACAGGGGGATCAACCCGGCGTCAGTTGGGGAGGTGGCCCAGAGTATAGGAGGAATCTTAGACAACCCATGCGCCCCTGTAGAAATCATATTTAATAAAAAAGGAGAGTGCAAGGCAAAAGAGCCATCTGAATTACTAATAGTTACTGCTTCTAAGCAACACAACAGGTCCCGCCCCAGGAGACTCACTGGACAGGAGGGAATAATCGTAAATGAATATGTAAACAGAACAGTATTGTTACCAAGCGCGGAGACAGACAACGGGGGTGTAACCCACGTGGGGGTAGAGGTTCCATTTATCCCAACTGAGGCAGGACCTGGCGTTAAGGGTTCCCTACAAACAGAGGCATGCAACGTAGAGCAAGTCGCTCCCTTATCAATTACAAAGGAGACTTGCTGGCCATTAATGCACAACGTACAACAAGGGGGCTCCTTCCATCCACCCGTTAACTGAACCCAGATCGGAACCATTGCCTCCGGGCAGCCCTATGGGCGCTGCGGGGGATGTTGCCATGTAATAGGGATAACAGGGGTTGTGGGGCTACTAGATGGAGGAGGGGGTGGTGCCGATGACATCGCGGGAGGGGGCAAGGCCGCCCCCCCCTGAGTCGGCACAGGGCTGCTACCTGCCACGTAAGGGCACTCATTTTTCCAATGTCCTTGTTGCTTACAATGAAAACAAATCTGATTCCTAGATATTCCCTGCCCTACTCCTCTTCCCCCACTCCGTCCGCCTCGAAACCGGCCCCGCTGTCCCCTCCACCCCCGAGATTGCGGCCACTGAGGCCCCGGGAGTTGATATCCCCCGGGGTAGGATTGCTGGCAACCAATATCCTGCTGCCAAGCATGAAAAATTTTATCTTTCTTAACATCCATATCTGCAAAGCATCCCGCCACTTCCTTCGTTAATATTACCTTCTCTTCACAGATGTTAGTCGTCTCTGGTAGAACAAGCAATTTGTCTTAGCACAGCACATTCCTTTCCATATACAGAGTTTTCCATTTTCCCCTTATGGGCCTCTTGGTCCTTTTATACACACACTTTACTTTAAACCTTACTTTAAACTTTATTTTTTCCCGATCACTTAGTCCTCCTGTACACACACTTTAAGCTTTAAACCTTATTTTCTTCTATCAGTTTGCATTAAGCTGTCTTTATTTCCCATCTCAGGGGCAATCTCCTGCAGGCATTTTCCTCCCTGCTTTTGCTGCTTGAGGGATGAGTAATAAAACCGGGGGATCTTTCTCTGGGAAAGAGCTGGAAGGAAGAGATAGACAGAAGCTAGGATTTGTGGCTGGAGGTTTCTGGTTTGGAGTTGTAGCTGTTAACCTGTAAATTAAAGAATGAAAGAAGAAAATACTTTGTATCTCTCTCTCTCTCTCTTCAGTGCAAGGCAACTCCCCTTCCTGCCAGGCACTGACTGATAACTTCACACAAAAGGTGGGCTGAGCTTTCTGGCACAGTCCCATCTGAGTGTTGCCAGACCTAGGAAAGTTATTGCAGTCCACATCATTTCAACAATAGGATTGGCCGACTTTGGCCATGTGATGAGAGGGGGCGGGGCCTCAACTAGAGGTGGTGGAGAGGAGAGGGGGAGAGCATGCATTTTAGCATCTGCGCATAGCTGTGGCAGTCCTGGAGTTTCCTGATGGCAGGAGAGCGTATGTATGTTCCTGTACAGTGCACGCCGTAACGCTGGGGGTGCCTGGACACCCCCATTATTGAGCAAATTCTATTTTTACTGTCTCCGGAGAAGGATCGCTTGTATTGAGTTTAGCAGCTCTCATCATTTTGAAAATACGGCTCCTACTCTGTAGAAAGTTGCACAGCAGTGGAAATCCGCCAGACGGAATCCTGTGGTCTTTGCTTTTTCTCTTCCTCTCTGGTGACTACATTTCACTTCCTCTCTGGTGACTGCAGTCAGTTTGTGGTAAGTGTGAGGCAAGCTGTGGATGTGAGTAGAAGGGAGCAGAAAAAGGAGAAGAAAAGGGGAGAAAAATTGTTAAACGAGAGAGAACTAGAAATAACCTTACTTTAGTCTAGGAACAGGTTCAGAGGGAAATAACATCCACTTATTCACTCTTTAGTCACCTTCCATCTAGACTATTAAAACCTCCTCCTTGCTGGTCTTATCTACCTAGATCATCTCTCCCCACTTGCAGCTGAATTCTGAACAGATTGAAGGCTAGTTTTCCACCAGCCTCTATATGGTCATGTAGCCCCTCTTCTCAAGTCCCTTCACTGGCTCCTTATCCGTTTCCATACCCAGGTCAAACTTCTCCTGCTGACCTATAAGTGCATTCACTCTGCCGCTCCTCACTACCTTTCCTCTCTTTTCTCTCCCTACACCCCATCCTCGGGAACTCCGCTCTTCTGGCAGATCTCTTCTATCTGTGCCCTTCTCTTCTACTCAGGGGCGGCCCAAGGGGGGTGCGGGGCCATGTGCGGAGACTCGGTGCGGGGCCTCATTTGCATAAGGTGCCTCATTTGCATAAATATTTGCATAATGTTACCATACACTAACTTTTAGTAAACATGCCTCTTAATGAGTATATGGATAAAGAAAGACTAAAAGATTTCTACATTGCTATAATCCAGTACCAACCGCCAGGCACATTAGGAACTACTACAAACACTGCCCATTTAGAACACATAGCAAACCCACCGTATCCTAACAGCACTACCAGGACTCACAAAGAACCATACCCTACCTATCAAAAGGCAACACTGCAAATATTAAACCAATACATTTCAGAGAACAACAATACATGACCTACTGGGGAAAGAAAACAAGTGGCAATGTCAAATAGGAATTATATAAACAGAATACCTCAGCTCAGTTACACATGCAGAACATAGACCATCACCAAACAAGGAATCACAATTTAGAAACAGGAAGACAATAATTAAACTGGGAACCCCAAAAGCCAAACTTGGAATGTACAACACTGTAGAAATAAAACCATAAATTAATTTCCTCTTGTACTAAACAAAGCGCAGACGTTAATGATGCACATTTCCCAGAGCTGACATATTCCAGCTAATAAATTCAAAATTAAAGAGATTTTTCTACCTTTTGTGCATTTTTTTTCAGTGGCAATTGCTCCAGCCACTTTCTTCTGGTTTCTTCATGTCTTCTGCTAACTCTCCATAGTCTGCTGTCCATTTGTCCTTTCTTCTCTCCTAGTTTTTTTTCCATTCTCTCTCTATGTCTGCTTTAACATACTAATCTTTCTCCTTTTGCTCTTTCCTCATTCCTATTTCATCCACTCAAATTTTACTCCTCCATCCTCAATCCCCACTTACTCTCCCAATATCCGGCCAATTGTAGATTTGTCTTCCCTCCCACACAAAATATTTTTCCCTCTCCATTTCCCTCTCCCAGCTCCATCCCATTCTAATCCTCCCCCAACATCAGCTCCCTTCTAGTTCCAGCCCCACCCAGCATCCGCTCCCTTCTAGTCCCTGCATCAGCCCATTTCCAGTCCTAGCCCTCCCATCAGCCCATTTCCAATCCTATCCTAGCCCCACCATCAGCCCATTTCCAGTCCTATCCGAGTCCCTCCATCAGCTCATTTCCAATCCCAGCCCCCCATCAGCTCATTTCTAGTCCTTTCCTAGCCCCACCATCAGCCCATCAAATCCTAGCTCCCCTCCACTCAGCCCATTTCCAATCCAAGCCCCCCATGAGCCTACTTCCAGTTCTAGCCCCTCCATGAGTCCATTTCAATTCATGCCCCCACCACAGCCCATTTCCAATCTTAGCACCCCCCAACAGCCCATTTCCAGTCCTATCCTAGCCCCCCACTCAGCCCATTTCCAGACCTAGCTCCCTCCCCTCACAGCCCATTTCCATTCCAAGCCCCCCTCCCCATCAGCTATTTGCAGTTCAAGCCCCCTTCCACTCAGCCCATTTCCATTCCAAGCACCTGTCCCCATCAGCTATTTGCAGTTCAAGCCCCCTTCCACTCAGCCCATTTCCAGTCTTAGCCCCCCCATAGCCCATTACCAGTCCTAAGCCCCCCCCACAACCCATTACCAGACCTAACCCCCCCCATCACCCCATTTTAAGTTTTACCCCCCCCCACCCAGAGCCCTTTACCAGTCCTAACCCCCCCATCAGCCCATTTCCAGTCTTAGCCCCCCATAGCCCATTACCAGTACTAAGCCCCCCCCACACCCCTTTACCCGCCCTAACCCCCCCCCATCACCCCATTTTCAGTTTTACCCCCCCCCACACAGAGCCCATTACCAGTCCTAACCCCCCCATCAGCCCACTTCCAGTCCTAACCCCCCCATCAGCCCATTTCCAGTCTTAGCCCCCCCCATAACCAGTCCTAAGTCCCCCATCACTCCACTTCCAGTCCTAATCTCCTAATCCCCCATCACCCCATTTTCAGTCTTAGGCCCCCCCCATAGCCCATTACCAGTCCTAACCCCCCCATCAGCCCACTTGTAGTCTTAGCCCCCCCATAGCCCATTACCCATCCTAACCCCCGCCCCCCCATCAGCCCAGCTAGGTTAAAAAAAACACAAACCGGCTGCCGCCGCCGCCGCCGTGGCAGCAGCAGAATCGACCATCCCGTGGGGCCCCCCTGCCCTGCAGAGTTCTCCATGCAGCCTCAGTGTGGGCTTTTCAGAGCTGCGCGAAGGGAGAGTTTCCCTTTCTCGCGGCTCTGTTAATCCCACCGCGGGGCTGATGGGATTTCCCATCAGCCCCGCGGCGGAATTAAGAGCCGTGAGAGGAGAAGCTCTCTCTTCGCGCGGCTCTGACAGCCGACGCTGAGGCCGCATGGAGGACTCTGCAGGGCAGGGGGGGCCCCGCGGGATGGTCGATTCTGCTGCTGCCACGGCGGCAGCGGCGGCAGCCAGTTTGTGTTTTTTTTAACCTAGCTGGGCTGATGCAAGATGTTTTTTGCGCGGGGCCCTGTGCAAAAAACATTCTTGCGAGGAGGAAGTGACATCACCCGGGTGATGGCAGCTTAGTGCCTGAGCTCCCATCGTGGCGCTGAGAAATTCTGTGGAAAAGTGCTTATTATACCCCATCTCGGTAATCTACGGGGTGACAGTCGAGAGTGGTCAGCGAGAGGATGTCTGTGCGAAAAAAGCTGGCAAAATTCAAGTCCCCATACATGGAGAACCGTGGGTCAAAAGCCGGGGAGCTGCCGGAGCACATGGCGTCGGGAGATGAGTCCGAGGAAGAAATAGAAAGAGCGGACGAAGGCTGTACTAGAGGTGACATGTGGAGATGGATGCGCTCTTTAAAGAGAGAGCTTGTAGCCATGAGGGGAGAAATGAAAGAAGCCATGGCGGGTATCTGTGAAGACATCCGGGACTTAGGCCATCGTGTGGAAGCGCTGGAAGAGCGAGCGGATCAGCAGGCGGAGAAAGATCTGGCAGCGGAGGCCTGGATGAAGAGCCTTCGGGAGGACCATTTGCTCTTGAAAGATAAGGTGGAGGACTTCGAGAATAGGTCCCGGTGCAATAACGTGCGCCTGAGGGGCCTCCCCGAGACAGAGGAGTTCGCGGATGCGGCCGCCGTGGTTCGCGGGGTCTGTGCAGCCCTGCTCCAGGGCGGAGAAGCGGGAGATGCGCCTGCAGGCATTGGAGTGGAGAGGGCGCATTGGACCCTGGGCCCGGCGAGAGGGGGACAGCCGCGGGATATAGTGGCATGTTTATCATCTTTCACAGTAAAGGAAAAAGTGGTAAGAGCAGCCCTGGTTCGGAAGAATTTCACGTGGTCAGGACACAAAGTTGAAATATACCAGGACCTGTCAGCGGGTACGCTGCAGAGACGCCGTGACATGAAGAAGCTCACCCAGTACCTGCGTACAGAGAATTATAAATATCGCTGGCTGTTCCCCTTCGCCATACTGATGGATATTAATGGACGGGGGCGGCGGGCCCGAACAGAGACAGATCTTGCAACAGGAGGTTGCCCCGTGCCTGCCAGTTGAGGCGGGGAAGGCGGAGAAGGAAAGCCTCAGCAGGGGGCACTCTGGCTGGGAGCGGGTCCCAGTGAAGGGACAGAGACTGCAACGGAAAAACAATTTGGAGTCTCGGAGTGAGGGGGCGGCTGCGGCTGCCTCTGGGACAGGATGAAGCCCAGGCAAGGCCCGAGAAGAACGGGAACCAGGGCAGAGGGTGGCGTTGATAGCGGCTGGGCTCGCAGAACATTTGGGGTCTTTGGGGATGTTGTGATTATAAGGACGTGGGGTGGGGGGAGAGTAGAGGGCCCAGTGCTTGCAGATTGACACGGGCTGGAGCACGGATATAGGGGATGTCTAACTGGTAAGGGGAAGGAGTGTAAGTAAAGGGGGGGGGGCGAGTGGGTTTTTCACTGAATAGTAAGATCGGGGTTGGGAAGGGCCACCCTAGCTATAGTCCAGTGTTGGGGATGGACCGGACCAGCACCCGGGAGAGGTTCTGCATATACGCGGTATGCCCCAGGGCCCATAATTTGTATGGGTGTATACTATATAATGGGGTTATGCCCCTAATAGGAAGGGCTTGGCTTAACTGCCGGAGATGGAGGGGTTTGGGCCAGCATCCTCGGTCGTAGTGACCGTGGCCTATGAGCTCTAACGGGCTCTCTGGTATAGGTTACGGGTACACCCCTGGATGCTGGGGGAGGATTATGGTCTCCTTCCCAGTTCCATGCAGGGAGGGTAACTGTTTCTTTTGTTTTTGCTAACGTCATGTATAACTGTTGTATACGAAGAAGAGTACTTAATGTTGAATATGTTTTATGTTTAGGATTGCGATGCATACCCCTATGTAGAAGTTCAGGCATGTGGAAAACTTGAATGTACCCCAGGGGCTGGGTTTTGAGAGGGGCCCAAGGATGGAAGAGGCCTGTGGGAATATGCGGGAGGACCGGGATGGGGAGAGATGGAGCGCCCAAGGGGGGGGGTCACATCCTCAGAGGTTTGCGGAAGGGGGTTCCGCATGGTGGGGAGGGGGAGAGGGAGGGGGTGGGGGAGGGTGGGGGAAGAGGCCTGGGTAGCTTACAACAGGGGGCGGGAGGAGCACTCTGGGACGATATGGCTTCTGGCTTGAGAGTGGGTATCCTGAATGTGCGGGGCCTGAATTCCCCCCAGAAGTGAAAGCTGATGTGGGGGGAGCTGCGGGGGCAGAAATGGCAGGTGGCTTTTATTCAAGAAACCCATTTGCGGGCGAGGGATGAGAGATTGATGGGTTCGGGGCATTACCGGGGTTTCTTCGCAGCTGAGGAAGGGGGTAGGCGGAAGGCGGGGGTAGCTGTTTTTATTAGAAATGATGTTCCCTTTGTATTTAGCAAGGTGGTGCGAAAACTGGATGGCCGGGCGGTGGAGGTAGTGGGGTACTTGGAGGGGAGCTGGTTACCTTTCTGTCAGTGTATGGACCGAATGTGTTGCAAAGGGGGTTCTGGTAGGGGATGGGTAGCTGGTTAGAGGGGGCAGCGCAGGGGAAGCTTTTGGTGGGGGGAGATTGCAATATAGTTTGGACGGGAGGGATGGGAAGAGGGAGGGGCAGGGGAGGGAGAGGAGACCGTTGCAGACCTGGATGAAGGCATGGGGGTTGGAAGATCTATGGAGACTAGCGCACCCAGTGGACCGCGATTTTACCTTTTACTCCCCAGTGCACGATTCGTATAGCAGAATTGACTACTTGATGGGCGATGAATATTGGAGGGAAGCGTTGGATAAGGTAGACATAGGGGTGGTCACCTGGTCTGATCATGCCCCGATTGGGGCGCGGTTCGGGCAGCCAGGGGAAAAGGGGAAACGGACATTTTGGAGATTGAATGAATTTTTATTGCAGGGCCAGGGGGTGGTGCAGCGGCTAAAGGGGGTGGTACAGGAGTACATGGAGTTGAATGATAATGGGGAAGTTTCCACGGGGGGACTTTGGGACGGTCTGAAGGCGGTGGTAAGGGGTCACCTGGTCCAGATAGGGGCGCAATGGAAAAAGAGCAGGGCACAGGAGGAGGGTCGATTGCAGGGGAATCTAGCTGGGCTGGAGAGGGCTCACAAAGAAAACGGGGGAACGAAACTGCGAGGGAGGGTGGAGGAGATTCGAAGGCAGTTAAATGCTCTTCAGCTGGAGCGGATATCTTTCCAATTAGAGAGAGTGGGTCAGAGATACTATGAGTTTGATAATAAGGCGGGCAGGCTCCTGTGTCACAAATTAAAGGCCCAAAGGCAGCGGCAAGCAGTGGTGAAAATTAAGGGGGAACGGGACAAGTTGTTGTATAAAAGTGCGGAGATCCGGGAGTGGTTTCGGGAGTATTAACGCAGTTTGTACTCGGCGGATCCACCCCCAGAGGTGGAGGCCCTTAGGCAGTATTTAGGGAACGGAGGGGAGGGGTGCACTCAGGTGGGGGGCCTCGGAGAGAGAGGATTTGGAGGCCGATATCAGGCTGGATGAGGTGAAAGAGGCTATTCGGCGGCTGGTCCCGGGTAAGGCTCCGGGTATTGACGGGTTTACGGGATTGTTCTATAAGAAGCTGGAGGAGGAGGTGGGCCCCATCTTGTCTAGGGTGTTCAATGCGGTTTTGCAGGGGGAGGGCTTGCCGAAGTCTATGAACCAGGCGGCCATTGTAGTGCTACCTAAACCAGGCAAGGACCCAGCGGTGTGTAGTTCTTACTGCTCCATATCGCTGTTGAATATAGATGTCAAGATAATGGCGAAGATACTGGCTACGAGACTGGGGCCACTTATGCCGAGTCTTGTACACCCGGATCAATCAGGGTTTATTATGGGGCAGCAAGCGGCAGATGGGATACGTCGGGTATTACAGCTGGGGTGGTTGGCAAGGAAGGAGGTACAACAGGCCATGTTCTTATCTATCGACGCGGAGAAGGCGTTTGATAGAGTGAGTTTCGATTTTCTCCAGGCAGTATTGGAACATGTAGGGCTGGGCCCGAAATTTCGGGCATGGATACAGGCTTTGTATTCCTCGCCCGCAGCGACGGTGTGCGTGAATGGGGGGTATTCGGAGTTCTTCCCTCTGGGGCGGGGTACCCGGCAGGGTTGTCCCTTGTCACCGCTCCTTTTCGCCTTAGTTATGGAACCGCTGGCCGCCAGGATTCGGTCGGTAGCGGATATCAAGGGAATTGGGGTGGGGGGGGGATCAGCATAAGATGGTGTTAATTGCTGATGATGTCTTATTCACCCTGACGAGTCCAGTGGTTTCACTGCCGGTGCTTATGCAGGAGCTTAGGGCTTACGGGGCTCTTTCGGGATTTAAAGTTAATTGGGAAAAAATGGAGGCGCTGTCGATATCGTTACCAACCCCTGTGCTTGATAGTTTGAAAGGAGCATTCCCCTTTAGATGGGCGAGTAGGTCTATCAAATACTTGGGAGTACAAGTTACTGCCGATCCCATGGGGTTGTATGGGGCCAACTATCCTCCGTTGTTTGACCAGGTGCAGAAGGATATGCAGGACTGGAAGGGGGGGGGGGAGATATCATGGCTGGGTAGGGTGGCAGCCGTGAAGATGAACATTGTGCCGCGTCTGCTGTACTTGTTCCAGTCTTTGCCACTTCATGTCCCAAGGCGGGAGCTGCATACATTACAGAACCGGATATTTGCTTTTGTATGGGGTAATAGTCGGCCGCGGGTTAGCAGAAAGGTCTTATATAGGGCCAGGGAGGGGGCGGGATTAGGGGTCCCGGATGTAACGCAGTCTTACATGGTGGCACAATTGCGCCAGGTGTTCGAGTGGCGGGCAGTGGAGACGGGCTCGAAACGCTTTCGAGCTATCGAACAGTATTGGGCGGGAGCCGTGGAATTAAAGTATTTGCCTTGGATTTTTGGAAAACTCCCCGATGGGAGATGGCGGGAAAATCCCTATCTGTGGCACTTGGCTAAGCAGTGGCGCAAGGCCAACAACCATTGTGCTTCGGGGGCCTGTTTTTCGCCATTGGCTCCGGTGCGGGGGATGCCTGGGTTTGACCCCGGAAGGGAGGGGGTGTTTCGGAGGTGGGAGAGGGCGGGAGTGGCCACTTTTGCAGAGTTTATAGAGCACGGGCCGTTGATTCCCTTTTCGGACCTTCGGGTGAAGTTTCATTTGCGGGGGGGGGGGACCTTTTTCCATATTTGCAGGTGAAGCACTTCCTGACTTAGCAGAGGATACGGGAGGGCTGGGTGGGGAATCGGGATGTTAGGGTGGCACTTTGGCAAGGGTGGGACTCGTTTAGAGGGTTGATTACCCAGTTGTATCAGGGCTTGGGAGAGGGGGAGAAGTTTACTTTTCAGTTGGACTGGGAAAGAGATATGGGGAAAGAACTGGGGGTCCTAGAGTGGAAGAAGATATATGTTAATATCAGCCGCCAAGCCATCTCAGTAGCGGTGAGGGAGACCTCCTATAAACTGCTGTACCGGTGGTACTATACGCCGGAGACGTTGCATAGAATGTTTCCAGAGGTATCCGATAGGTGTTGGCGGGGGTGCGGGGACAGAGGGACCTTTATACACATTTGGTGGGAGTGCCCTCAGGTGCAAAGGTATTGGGAGATGGTGGGGCTGAGATTGCGGGAGGTATTTGGAGAACCAATGGGGGTGGATATGGGTGTGGGGTTGCTAGGAATCTGGCCGGCCCACTGGCCCAAGGAGAGGGCCCGGCCTTTAAGGGCGTGCATCCAGGCCGCTCGGAGTGAAATAGCACGAGCTTGGAAGCAGGCCCAGCTCCCGGGAGTGGAGCAATGGAAGAGTAGGGTATGCAGGATTGTCCTGATGGAGCAGCTGACGGCGGTGCGACGCCGGAAGCAAGCTCTATTTACTGAGCAGTGGCTCCCAATGATGGAATACCTGAAAGAGTGATAGGCCTCACACGGGGGGGGGGGGGGTAGGAAGGGGGAGGGGGAGGGGAGGGGCGGGGATGGGGCAGACCCAGGGGGGGAGGCTAAGTGGGGGGGGATCTTACGATATATGTAGGTAGAGATGTATGAGGGGCCCCATTGGGTTGGTGGGGGGCTCCTGTATGGAGAGCGGGGAGGGGGCATCTCGGTGTCTCTCCTTACTCGGGACAGATGGATTCCTGGGGAGGGAGGGGTTCATGCCTGAAAAGGTGGGGGGGAGCAAGGGTTGAGTCGCGCCCTCGAATTAACTGGGTGGAAGGCCCAGGGCAACGTGGGTGTAAACTGCTTTTCTAGAGGGGGGGGATGGGTGGGGGGAATAGACAACTGCTAAACTCTAATGACTTGTTTGTTTGTGTGGGGGATATGGTATTGTTGTTGGTGGGTGGTTGCTACTACCTGTTTGCTGTTCTTTCTGTTTTAAAGTTGAATGCTAATAAAAATTTAAATTAACAAAAAAAACAAAAAACATTCTTGCTCAATGGACGAGTCGGCCCTGCTTCTACTGCCAACTCCAGACTTCAATCCTTCTACCTTGCTGCTCCTTATGCCTGGAACAAGCTACCTGAGTCTGTGTCAGGCTTCACCTCTGCTCCTTTTCAAGTCCAGGCTGAAAACTCACCTCTTGGAGGCCGCTTTTGGATCCTGATCAGCTTAGTCTCCTATGGGTTTCTTACCCTTCCCCTAGATATATCCTTGTCCTCAGCTGTTGTGTTGTCTCTCTTGACTGGATTGTAAGCTCTGATGAGCAAGGACAGTCCCTTACATGTGTCTGTATAGCGCTGCGTGTGCCTTGTAGTGCTATGCAAATGATAAGTAGTAGTAAAACGTAGTAATATAAGGGAAAACCTGATGTTGAAATGATGGGGCTGTTATTTTTGCTGGATGGCATGTTTTGTATTGATGTGAATACTTCTAAGATGTTCCTATGTTACAACTTCTCTGTTACAGGTTGACTGTTAAAAGATGCCACGGTTTGTTTATTCTTCTGCAATGTTAATAAAGAGAATATAATAGAAATAGCATTAATCTTTATTTTTTTATTTTCAGCTGAAGGAGCAAAATATATCCTCTCCTGCTACCATATAGCACACATAACCTTACCAAGGACAGTACAGTCCAGAACTGGAACCTGAGAGAAGGTAGAGAAGGGTGACTTTATTCTTAACTGTTCTGCACTGGCTACCTGTGGATTTAAGAGTGTGTTTTATAGTGCTGACTTTTGTCATTAAGATCCTGTGAGGTGTTGGCCTGAGGTACCTGCAGGGTATGTTCCCCTTATGTGTTATGATCTCTAGAGCTGGTGTAAATGTATGTAGCCTCATTTAAACCACAATTTCAGCAGCTTTTGTGTTTGTATTTTAAAAAGACACGTAAGTGCCTTTCTCCTAGGACAAGCGGGATGAGTCAGCCACACCTGGTGACGTCATCCGAAGGTGCCCAGACGGAAGTACTTTCCATAGCTCAGAATGGCTTTTTGCCCATCTGAGCATGAGCCAACTGGCCCTACCCCTTGGCCCGCTCCTAACTGGCCAGTTTTTGGTTCTTCCACCTTGTATCAAGACTGATTTCTCACCTCTCCTTCTGAAACTCCTTATCCTACAAGAAAGAATAAGAAAACATACCTTACCTTCGGAAAGAGAATTTCTGCAGCCATGCCAAAACCTGGTTTTAAGAAGTGCTCCGTGTGCTCCAGGAAGATGAGTAACTCGGACACTCATCAAAAATGCCTCTGCTGCCTGGGCAAGGATCATCCAGTGGAAGATTGCCCCCACTGTGCCCAGATGTCCCTGAGAGCATTTAAGTCCTATAGGCATGCTCTTCAGGAATTCCTTGCTCTAACACCACCCCCCTCCAGTGACAGTAGTGGAGTCTAGCAGGACAAAGGGACACTCTAAGGGCTCAGAGCTGGAGACCAACAAGAACAGAGCTTTCTCCAGGACCAAGCAGGAAGTCAGTCCTCACATATAGGTGACATCGACGTCGATGGAGCCCCCGCGGAGCATTTCCCCAGCTTTCTATGAAAGCCTTTGGGAATACTGCACGCATGCGCGGTCCCCTTCCCGCCTGAAGGTGCCATCTTGCTCAGTCTCTCTTTTTCCGTGGAGCCCGTCGGACGTCTGTCCTGGTTCACCCGGAAAACAGTTAGATTTTTTCTTGCTCTTCCTGCGATTCCTTCGCGTTTTTTTCTCCGGTTCAATGCCGGTTCCCCTTCCTGCTGGGTTCGGTACACCGGTATCGAGCCTGATCTCATTTTTTCGTTTTTTGCCCTTCGTGGCTGGCATTCGCACCCTTTTTTCTTTTTCCCTGGAAGGCTGGTCCTTTGACGTCGCAGGGGCTCTTTTTTTCCCCGATGGCTTCCAGTGTTTTTAAGAAGTGTGATCGGTGCAAGAAACTAATGTCTCTCACCGACACACACAACTGCTGCCTTCGGTGCCTCGGTCCTGATCATGATCCTAAGATCTGTGGACCGTGTGGCAAAATGTCCACTAAGGCACTGTGAAGTCGTCAGCACCAAAAGGAAAGGCTTTTCTCTGATTCGGCCTCCGGCCGGGCCCAGACCTCGTCTGAGGCCTCAATGTCTCAGGAATTTGACCCCGAGCATCGTCGGGGTTCCTCAGACAGGGGGTCCCCCAAGCGGGAGCAAAAGAGGAAGAAGCGGCTCGCGAGGGCGGCGTCGGAGGAGGTCCCTGGCTCCTCAAGGGCTAGGTCTCGGACCCCCGACTGCCGTCCCGGGCCCATGGAACAGGAGACGCCGTCAAAAGTGCCTCGTGTGGAGCTGGAGTCTGCTGGACACGTAAGTCCTGTTGTCCTCAAGGACTCTCCTCCCAGGGAGCCGCCGCCGGGGCCCGAGTCGGTGGCTGCTGAGTCTCCTGAGCTGGGTCTCAGGCTGACAGCCTTGGAGTGCAGACTGTCTGCCTTCATGGATCAGCAGCGGGTGCTGATGGCCAGCCTTGCTGGCGCATCTGCCCCGACCACCGGGACATCGACATCGAAGTCGACCCTGGAGACCGAGCCGATACTCGAGACCATGAAGGCTTGAGGTCGTCCTCGGTCGTGGTCACCCTTGACCTCCCGGTTGGGACCGAGGGCGTCGACACCGGTGCCTTCGGTGTCAGGGCGGGTGCTGCCAGGCCCCACGCGGTCGGAGCCCGACTCTTCTTCGGACGAGTCCACCTGGGAGACGGAGGACGAGGAGTCCCCCGATACCTTCAAGACTCGGTGCGTCCCGTCGGACTCACCGCAGTCTGAGCCCCGGAGTAGATCCCCTCCGGAGGATACCCGGTTCTCGGAATTTGTTTGGGATATGGCCACTGCTTTGGCGATCCCCGTGGACCCCGAGGAGGAGCCTCGAGCCAAAGAGCTCGAGGCCCTCCAGTATGACTCTCCTCCGAAGGAGGCCTTTACTGTGCCGGTTCCTTCGATGTTGGAATGGCTCCTCTTCCGGATGTGGGAGGCACCGACCTCAGCGCTGGTTCTGAGCAAGCAAGTCGATTCCATTTATCGACTCTGTAAGAGCCCTGGTTTTCAAAAGGCGCAGCTGCCACACCATTCCATGGTGATGGAATCGGCCATGCATCGTCTGAAAAGTCAGAAGATGCACTCTGCGGTGTCCCCTGGCAGGGAGGCCCGGAACCTGGATGCGTTTGGTAGAAAGTGCTTCCAGGGCTCGATGCTTCCTTGCCTTGTCTAGTCTTACCAGCTGTACATGGGCATGTACTTGCGGGACCTGGCAAAGGAGCGGTTCTCTGCTGGTCTCTCCAGGGAACCTTTGCAGAGGTTCAAGTCCTTGTCCTCGGGGATCCGGGAATGCTCTAAGTTCATGTCCCGCGCTGCCTACGATGGCTTCGAGGCCTCGGCCCGTGTTGCGGCAGCCGGCATCGCGGCTCGACGCCAGGCATGGCTGCAGTCATCGGATCTCGAGCCATGGGTTCAAGACAAGTTGGTCGATGTCCCTTGCCGAGGTGAGAACCTTTTTGGCAAGCCCATGGCCGAGAAGGCTGCACAGCTCGAAACCGGGCACCTCACGTGGACAAGGCTGTCCAGAAAGACTTCTGCCCCTTCTCATAAGAAGAAGGGCTCGGGTAAGAAGAATTAATTAGACTTACCTGCTAATTGTTGTTCCTTAAGGAACTCTAGTCCAGTCCCGTAACCATAGAGTTTAGAATCTCCTCCAGCAGCCTTGGAGACTGAATGACATCACAGCTCTTCTCTCTCTGGTATAAATAGGCAAGAACCGCCCCCTTCCACCAGTACCTATTGACAAAGCAACTCAGCAGAGCAACAAATAAGTAGATAAAGAACAAGATAAACTAAACTTTGGCTAGAATCTAAAAACCTGTGCATATTGTAACCTTCTCTTCGACGAAGGACCTTGTAGAAATGCCAAAAACGTAGAAACAAAACCGCGCTTCTGCAGGGTTCCCATTGTGGCTCCACTCCGCGTCCTCCGGAACCCCACTCCTCTTCCGGAGACATCCTCTCCAATTTGACCCCTTTTACTAAGATACAAAGGACAACAGCTTCAGGCTGCATACCCTGGGAGGGGTCCGGGACTGGACTAGAGTTCCTTAAGGAAAAACAATTGGCAGGTAAGTCTAATTTAATTCTTCCTTTTCGTCCCTCTAGTCCAGTCCCGTAACCATAGAGGATGTAACAGAGCAGTGCACATCAACGGGAGGGACCAGAAAACCCAGCCTGAAGCACCGCTGAGCCAAAACGAACGTCCTCCGCCGCCTGCACATCTAACCGATAGTGCTTCGAGAATGAATGCAACGATGATGAAGTCGCCGCTCTACAAATGTCTGCGACCGAAACCGAACTGTACTCCGCCCACGACGCCGTTTGCGGCCTGGTCGAGTGCGCTCTGAGACCTTCTGGAACTACCCTACCTTTCAAAAGGTAAGCCGACGCTATAGCCACCTTTAACCATCTAGAAATGGACGCTTTCGCTGCCGCTTCACCCTTCCGCGGCCCCCCGAAAGCCCCAAACAATCTGTCAGTCTTCCGAAATGGCTGTGTCCGCCGAAGATACGTCCGAAGAACCCGACGAACATCTAGGGGATGTAACCTGCCTTCCGATTTCTCCTTTTGCTGCTTAGAGAATACTGGAAGCGACACCCCGTGATTGACATGAAAGGCCGATTCCACCTTCAGCTGAAAGTCCGGCACTGAGCGTAGCACGACCTTATCATGGAAGACAGACAAATAAGGTGCCCTACAGAATAAAGCCTGTAACTCCGAAATCCTCCTTGCGGAACAAATAGCTACCAGAAATACCTTCTTTAACGCGAGATCCTTCAGGGTGGCAATGCTTAGCGGCTCAAACAGTGCTCAAGCAAAGCCTCCAATACCAGATTCAGCTTCCATGTCGGCACCAAACAGCGTACCAACAGACGAAGAAGCAAGACAACTCTCAGAAAAAGCCTAATGTCACTGAGATCCTACCGGCTGACCGAGCACTTTCCCCCTGTAACAGGAAATCGCTGCCCACTGCACTCGCAAGGAACTGGCCGCCAATCCCTTCCGCACTCCATCCTGCAAAAAGGAAAGGACCTGCGAAATCGAAGCCCTCAACGGCTGAATATTACACTCCACACACCAAGCTGCAAAGATCCTCCAGACCCGGACATACGCCAGCGAGGTGGAACGCCTGCGTGCCTTTAGCAAGGTAGAAATGACCGCCGCCGAATAACCCTTAACTGTCATCCTAGCCCGTTCAAGAGCCAAGCGAGAACCGACTCACCTAGGGCATGCGCAACGGACCCTGCCGTAGGAGCTGCTCCCGCTGCGGTAACTACCACGGATCGTCCACTAACAGCCGTACCAAATCTGCATAACACAGCCTTCAGGGCCAATCGGGCACGATCCGAATCACCCGACCGCGTTGTCTCCCAACGCGCTGCACCACCCTGCCTGCCCATGAGGGCCCAAGGTGGAAAAAACAAAGGAGAACTCCCTCTGGCCACCTTTTCGCTAATGCATCTAACCCCTCTGACATCCGTTCCCAGCGCCTGCTGAAAAACCTTGCTACCTGCGCTGACTCGAAGCTCGCCATGAGAGCCATTCCCGGAACTCCCCAGCGCCTCACCAGAAGAGCAAACACCCCCGGATGTAGCACCCACTCCTCGAGGACTACTCTGCGACGACTGAGGAAATCCGCTTCGAGATTGTCTACGCTGGCCACATGTTGAGCCAAGAGAGCCTGGAGATTGTGTTCGGCCCACACCCACAGCTGACCCGCTTCGGCTTCCAGTGTAGCACTTCCTGTGCCCCCCTGCCGATTTGATGTAGGCCACCGTTGTCGCATTGTCTGACAAGACCCGGACCGCCTCCCGACTGAGAGTGTCCTGAAACTCCGGTAGCGCCAGAAACACTGCTCTCATCTCCAACCTGTTGATGGGCCGAGACGTCTCCTCCTGAGACCAACGACCCTGGGCAAACCTGCCTTCGCAATGAGCCCCCCCCTAATACCCTATGGAGAGGAAACTCTCTGGGATGTCCGCACCGCCTGCAATAGCAGATCTTCTAATGTCTCTCTTCCGCTGCTTCCTCGCTGGAAGGCAGGTTTAGTGTCTTTAGCGTCTCCAAAACCAGGGCTGGAAGCCCTTCACATCGAAAGACTGACTACCCAGCACTGCTGCTCCGAGTCAGGCAACTCTCCGTCTTCCAGCTCATCTTCCGAGAACTCTTCCCTTTTTAGCGTTCCCCTCGCTCAGGTCATCAGCGAGGTAAGGCGCGGGACTCTCTGAAGTGGCCCTACACTTTTTAGCCACCGGAGCACCGTTCCCCGAACCGACCAGAGAGGCCGAGCGCTTCTGACTCTGGGGTCTGTGAGGAAGAGCCGACATCGCGGGCTGAAGGAAGGCAAAAGCCTGCTGCATCAAGGCAACGAAGTTCGGCGTAATCCCGGTCGCCTCCCCCGCCTGTCCCTGCTCCTGTGACCCGGCAGAGCCGCCGCCCGAGGAGGGCCCCGGCACTGGCTCCTCAGGATCTAGAGACGGAGATAACAGTGCCTCAGCGCCTGTACAAATAGCCTTCCGGCCTGCTAGGGGCTGTCCCGGCTCTCCGTCCATATGCTGCGCCTCTAGGGAGCAAGGGACACAGACTCCTGATTCCAGCACTGAACTTTTCCTCCTGCCGCACACTAGACAGCGTGGAATTGCAGGCATAGCAGCCGCCTCAAAGAACTGCTCTAAACCACCCCGGGAACTCCCCCTCCCCCCCGCTGGCCCGGACCGCCAGCCCCGGAAGGAAAGGCTCTCTCCAGGTTGGAGCCCTGCAAAAAACAGCCTAGATACACCTGCTCAATATTTCTTTTTTTCCATTTAAACGTTTTTATTAAATTTTTTGTCACACTTAAACAGAACAATTCAACACAAACACTCCAAGGTAGTCAACCCCCATTTCCAACCCGCTATACAATAACAATAGCAAATACCCAACCCCTAGTCCCCTTCAACCCCCCCGACCCCCCCCCCCCAAATTCCACCCCTTCCCCTCACCCCGCACCGCCCTCCCCTCCCCCCATCCCTCCCCCCTCCGGATACATGCCTCGCCACAGCTTCCCCCACCTAACTTCAAAGAGCCCCCCCCTTCTCCCTTCTGGCTGCTGTTAACCGCTCCATGGAGAGTATATGATGTATACGCCCTTCAAACTCTCCAATCCCTGGCGCTTCCTTGCGCTTCCAGGCTGCCGCTACTGCACAGCGCGCCGCGCATAAACAGGCTATTTGCCCCCGCCCCCTCCTTTTCCCCTGTAGCCCCCCCCCAGGACAGCAGGAACAGGCCCGGGGATAACTCAAGATCCTCCCCCAAGGTAACCCGTATCCAATCCCGTATCTGATTCCAGAAAATCTGGATTTTTGCACAATCCCACCAAATATGCCAAAAAGTCCCCACTCCCCCACACTCACGCCAACAGGCAGAGGACGTGCCAGCATACATCTTGTGCAACCGGTCTGGTGTGTAGTACCACCGCATCATTATTTTATAACTGTTTTCCCTGATGCTAGTCGACATTGGAGTCTTTTTAAGCTGATCCCAAATCTCCTTCCAGGCAGCCTCCCCCAGGGATACCCCCAGGTCCCTCTCCCATTCTAGCATATATTTAAATTTAGTACCCCCCTGCCTACAAATCCCCTTATACAGAGCTGAGATCATCCCCCGAGTAGTCCCCATCCCTACCCACACCGCTTCGACGTCGGTCAGGTCCACTACTAAATCACCTTTACCCTTCCTTCCCCGGAGGTAAGACTGAGCCTGAGCTAAAGGGAAGCGGTCCACCTCCCGGAGCCCATAACTCTCCCGCAATTCACCAAACGACAGTAGTTCATCACCGTCCATCAGCTGGAAAAAGCACTCAAGCCCCTTTCGGGTCCAACCATCAAATGCCCCCCCCCTCCCACCCGGGGCGAAACTCCTTATCCCCCCTCCACGGAGTCGCAAGAGAGAACCCCTTCCCCCCTCCTATGAAGCCCTTTGCCCGGACCTCATCCCATACCGATCCCACCTGCTGCATGGATGGGGAGCCCACCCCTAAATCCCGCCGGTCCTTCCCCCTTGCCCAGAGCCATGCCGACAGCCTCCCACCCTTCACATATGCCCGCGCTACTAGCACCCCCTGTTTCACCTCCCCCCGACCCCTCCAGTCCATGGCCAGCCGCAACTGCGCCGCTTGATAATAGACCCGTAGGTTGGGCACCCCGATCCCCCCTTCCCGTTTGTTAGCATAGAGAACCTCCCGCGCTATCCTCGGGGGTTTCCTTTTCCAGATATATTGAAACACCTTCCGCTGCAGGGCCCGAAATACCTTGTCGGGAACCTTCACAGGGAGCACCTGAAACAGATATAGAATACGGGGCAGAAGATTCATCTTCACCCCAGCGACCCGACCAAACCAAGATACTTCCGCTTGCATCCAGCAGTCTAAGTCCCTGTGCAGCTCCCCAAGTACTTTGGGATAATTGACCCGATATAACTCCTCGTATCTTCCGGGAATTTGAACTCCTAAATATCCCAGAGACCGCGAGACCCAACGAAAGGGGTAAGCCTTCTTTAAACCCTGTACCACACCGCAAGGGGCCGTAAGATTTAAAACCTCCGTCTTACCCGGGTTCATCTTGAATCCTGCCACTCCCCCAAACCTCTCCACTTCTGCCATAATACTTCGCAGGCTCTCCACTGGTTTGCTGATGAACAAAAGAATATCATCCGCGTATAACGAGATCTTATGTTCCACTCCACCCGCCACTATCCCCCTAATCAAAGTATTATCCCGAATCCGTTGCGCCAGGGGTTCAACCACCAGAGCGAATAACAAAGGGGAAAGGGGACATCCCTGCCGAGTCCCGCGTTCCAAGGCAAAGTCCTCCGTATAACTCCCATTAACCTTGACCCGCGCTCGGGGCCCCCTATATAGCCCCTCCACCCAGCCGAGAAAGTTTGGCCCGCACCCTATCTTCCTTAGCACCTGCCAGACAAACTCCCAGTGTACCCGATCGAATGCCTTCTCGGCATCTATGGACATCAGAATACAGGCTTCTCTCCCCCCCCTCGCAATCTCAATGACCTCAATGGCCCTGTAAATATTATCCCCCGTTTGCCGCCCTAATATAAAACCTGATTGATCTTCGTGTACCAACGAAGGCATCCAGGGGGCCAATCTATCCGCTAAGGCCTTTGCCAAAATCTTGACATCCACATTGAGTAGGGATATCGGCCGATAAGAGCCACATTCCAGCGGATCCTTCCCAGGCTTAGGCAGGATCGAGACGCCAGCCGTTAACATTTCAGGAAGCAACTCCCCACCCTCGGACAACATCCCATTAAAGACTCGCAACAGTAGTCCCCCAACCTCGTCCCAAAACTGCTTGTAGAAAACCCCAGGTAGGCCATCTAAGCCCGGAGATTTACCCCCTTGCAGCCCTTTCACCACCCTGCCCACCTCTTCCGCCGTCAATGCCCCCTCGAGCCCATCCCGGGCTTCCTCCCCCAAACATGGCAGCTCCAGTCCCTCCAGGTACTCATGAATATGCTCGGCCTCTACTCCCGCCTGTCTCCGATAGAGCTCCCGATAATATTGTTCGAAGCACTCCCGAATAGCCCTTTCTTCCCTTAACACCTCCCCATTCCGGTGCCGAATTTGATAAATCAAAGACGCCGCTACTCTCTTTCGCAATTTACGAGCCAGCAAACGCCCAGCCTTATTACCATACTCATAATATACCTGTTGAGCCCGTTGCAAATCAAACGCAATCTTCTCCACTTGCAGAGCCCGTAGTTCCCCACGGACTCGCTCCAGGTTTTTCCGGGCTCTCACCGATCCCTCTGCGCGGAAAACCCGTTCCATTGCCTTCACCTCCTCCCGCAACCCCTCCATTCTCCGCCCCCGTTCCTTCTTCAACCTCGCCCCCCAGTAAATAAACCGCCCGCGAATATACGCTTTCAACCCCCCCCATACCAGGACATCGCGTACCTGCCCATCATCATTAAGGGTCAAGTATTCCTGAATCGCCCCCTTAATATCCATCACCACCCCCTTATTTTTCAAAAGGCTCTCGTTCAACCGCCAGAACCGTGTGCCCAAATGCCGCCTGCTACGCACCTCTACCCCCACCGCACTATGATCCGACCACACAATTGGACTGATCTCAGCTTCTATGACCCCCACCAACCAGACCTCACTCATCAGAATCATATCTATCCTGCTCCAGCATTGATGCGGAGCAGAAAAAAAAGTGTATTCTCTCCCGGTGGGATGTCTGTGTCTCCACACATCCACCAAATTATGCTGCTCCATAAGCTTTTTGAGCCCTTTCCTATTAGACCCACGCCCCTCCCAACCCCGAGGGTTCCTATCCCACCCATCCTGGATTGTGCAATTAAAATCACCCCCGACCACCAGTTGTCCCTGAGCCTCCCGATCCAAAAGCCTCCATGTAGAGTCCCAGAAGGGCCCCTGAGTTCCGTTGGGAGCATACACGGAGACTATGCATATCTCCTCCGTCCCCCACCTCCCCTTAACCCCCACAATTCTCCCCTCCATATCTTTAAACCATCCCAGCACCTGGAACCCCACCCCCCGCTTCACCAAAATGGCAACCCCCCGCTTCCGTTCCCCCCCTTTTGCACAGGAGAAAAATTGCTCCGGATATCCAGAATGTTTTAAGCGAGCAATTTCGCTACCCTTGAGATGCGTTTCTTGTACCAGAATCACCTCCCACCGATTATCCTTAAGCTCTCTAAAAAAGTGCCGCCGTTTTTGCGGAGAGTTCAACCCCTTTACATTTATAGATCCAATCCGCAGCATTCCCTTATGTCACCCCCCTGTCCCCCTCCCTCCGCCCTCCCATAGGTGGCAGCCCCGCACCGCCCCCTCCTCCTTTCCCCCCCTCTGCCCTCCCCCCACCCCCTCACCCCTGCCTCCCTCCCTCCGCCCACCCCCCCACCTCCTTCCCTCCCCAAGCAAACTTCCGTGTGAGTCATGTCTTATCCCGACCCCCTCCCATAGCACAATCCCCAACCTCTTTTCAGTGCCCCCACTGGCCCCCCCCCCTTCCATCCCTGGTCCCACCATGCCCTTGTCCCCCAAGTTCAATCCCCCAACATACAACCATTCCCCCACCCTCCATACCAACATGATCCCTACAATCCACCACCTCCCCCTCCCGGCCCCTTTCAATGCACAACCCCAAAGCAAACATTTCAACTATTACTCCCCTTCAGTGTTTATGGTGGTGCCACAGAGTCCCCCTCCAAGGCGTCCTGAGATAATCTCTGGAGCCTTTTCCCTTTCTCACAAACACGCTTCCACTGGGACAGGCGCTGCTCCTTGCCACGTTCTTCCTGATGTACTCCACTAGCCGCAGTCTTAGGGATATGTTCACAGCCCAATTCATGCAGAGCACTCCACGCCTCATCTGCTCCCTTGACTCGCCTCGAGATACCATTGACTGTGAGCAAAAGCCCAAAGGGGAACAACCATCGGTAACGCAGTCCTTTCCCCGTAAGAACGCCGTAACCTCTTTCATGCTGCGCCGCCGCTCCAAGGTCCCAGATGATAGATCGTTGAAAATCTCCACCTCACAAGAGTCCCAGGCAATGCGACCATATTTCCTGGCTGCATTCAGGATCCGCTCTTTCAGAGGAAAACTGCTCAGACATGCAATCACATCTTTCACATGCTGATCTCTACGGGGGCCGAGACTGCGGTGCGCCCTCTCTACACCCACCGCATCCACGTGGCTGCCCTCTGTGTCTCCCAGTCTGAGAACATGTTGGCATATTCGTTGCACTGTCTGGACACAATCCCTATAATTCTCCGTTTCAGGGATCCCCTTAGAGCCCGCAGGAACAATCTGCGATTTATCTTCCATTTCTTCCATTTTGGCTTGCATCTCCTCCTGCCGTTCACATAAGCGGCGCTGCTCCCCCTCGACCTCTCTGAGAGCACTTTCCACCGTCTCCACGTGGTCGGCCACCTCCTCTACTCGATTCCCCAGGCCGTTCAATTCCTGGTGTAGAGCATGGAGCTCCGCTTTTAAATCTTTGCGCAAGTCTTTAATGTCTCCACGCAGGTCTTTCTTAAACTCCGCCAGCCAGTCCTTTAATTCCACCCCGGAGGAGCTCAGCTCAGGCCCGCTGCTGTCATCTCCGGAGCTCTCCCTGCCGCCATTCTCTTCCTCTGCTTCAGGGCGCTGCGGGCCTTTTTCATCTTTCGGGGCATACTTGGATTTAAACCCGGCTAATTTCTTGCGGGCTGCCATCACACCTCCCAGGGTCGCTTTCTCCGTGCTTTTTACGTTGGGGAAATCGCTCATGGCCTCCGTTGGTTGGGAATCAGACGGAGCTCCGTTACCTTGCGGCCATCTGCCCCGTGACGTCACCGGAAGTCCACCTGCTCAATATTTCAATAAGGGAAAAGCACAGCATAGCTTGTTTCCCTTTGAGCTTCTCTTTCCCCCCCCCCCCCCAACAGGCCAACGCTCTGTAAGCGCCTGATGAGCCTATAGCAGGTCTGCAGCAAATGAGGCTTAAAACGCTTCCAAAAAGCCACTATAAAAAAACCCGCGGTTTTCAAAATGGCCGCCGGGACTTTTCCCGCGCAGCAAAAAAGTGTCCGGAGGGCAAAGAACTCCTTTATGAGATCCCCCGCTGAGGCAGGGCCTTCCCTCTCAGCTCCACTCCAAGAAACAAGTTATAAAAAATTCAAAAAGAAAGAAAAAACGCCGTTAAAGTCGGCGAGACCTACTTACAGTTCCCTGCTTCAACCTGAGGTGCTGCAATGAGGCAGACACGCACCGGAGCTCAGCCTGCTCGTGGCTTCGGCTCCCACCAATCTCACTGTCCCTTAGAGATGGCTGGGGCTAAGCCTTCCACCTGCTCCTCACCCTTGCTTGCGGGTTCGGGAGCAGGGAGGCTACTTCTTCTGCTCTGTAAAGCTGCTCCTTCTCACCAAGGGGCAGCCCCCCCCCCCCCACGAGAGGGAAAATTGAGGGAGAAAGGAGGAAGCAGGACTGGAGCCAGAGGGAAGAAAAAAGTGGCTATTTATTTTAGAAAGGCAACCAAACAAAAAACATCAAGAATTAGAAAAGGAAAAACAAAGAAAAAATTCCTAGCTCTGCCTATTTGTGCTGGGCCTATCCCTAGGCCCAGAATCTCCTCAGCTGCTTGGAGACTGAAGTACTGGTGGAAGGGGGCGGTTCTTGCCTATTTATACCAGAGAGAGAAGAGCTGTGATGTCATTCAGTCTCCAAGGCTGCTGGAGGAGATTCTAAACTCTATGATTCCGGGACTGGACTAGAGGGACGAAAAGGAAGTCCTTTTACCCGAGGAAGGTGAATGCCTACAAACAGTTCCTACCTTACCAGGCTTCTCCAGCTTCTCCACAGGGTCAGCAGGCCAAGGGGCAGGGACATGGGCTCTGTAGGCAGAAGGCCCCCAAGCCTCCGGCTCCTGCTCCCACTCAGCAGGGTGGGGGCTTTTGACTCCCAAGGCATAGCCTCTGCGTCTCTGCTGTCCCATCCCTGCACAGGAGGTCGACTAGCCCTGTTTGCCCACAGGTGACCACCCATTACAGGAGACAGTTGGGTCTTAAGCATAGTCCACAAGGGCTATATGCTTCATTTCCATCAATTGCCTCCTCCTTACTTCCCAGGAGAGCCTCCAAGGCCTCCTCTCCACACAGACCTCCTCCTTCAAGAGCTTCAGGGTCTGTTGCGAGACAAGGCGGTGGAGCCTGTACCTCCCCACCTACAAGGTCACGGTTTCTACTCCAGGTACTTCCTCGTACCAAAGAGAACCGGAGGCCTCAGGCCTATTCTCGACCTCAAAAATCTCAACAAGTTCCTAGAGAAAGAAAAGTTCAAGATGCTTACTCTTGGAACACTTCTGCCCTACCTCCAGCAGGGAGATTGGCTATGCTCCTTAGATCTAAAGGATGCGTACACTCGCATCCTCATTCATCCAGACCACAGAAAGTACCTCAGGTTCATTGTGGGAGGAACCAAATGCCTGGCAGTGGTGGCGGCCTACTTGAGAAATTGGGGTATCTTTGTCTTCCCCCATCTGGACGACTGGCTCATCAGGGGTCAGACGTGCCAGGAGGCCAGGCAAGCCATCCTCCGAACTATCTCTCTTCTTCAACACCTGGGGTTTGTCATAAACTTCGCAAAGTCCACTTTGCTCCCCTCCCAGAACTTGGAGTTCATAGGGGCAAGGCTAGACTCTCTGCAGGCCAAGGCTTTCTTGCCAGAAAACAGGGCCCACAGACTGATAGACTTGGCAAACCAGTTTCTCAACAGGCCACTGGTTTCCGCCAGACTCTGGCTGCGGCTTCTGGGCCACATGGCTTCGACAGTACATGTGACTCCCAATGCTTGGCTCCATATGAGGCCTGCACAGTGGTGCCTCAGAACTCAGTGGACACAGGCCACAGGAAGCCTCAGACACAGAGTAAGGGTGTCCAGACCATTCCTGAACTCCCTACGCTGGTGGCTGCACCCCCCCAATCTACTGCAAGGGGTACCTTTTCAGATTCCTGGGTTCACAGTGGTGTTGACCACAGATGCCTTCCTGCAGGGCTGGGGAGCACATTGTCTGGGCAAGTGCACCCAGGGCCTGTGGTCTCCCTGGGAGGCCACTCAACAGATCAACCTACTGGAACTCCGGGCTATTCGCTTAGCCCTCAACACTTTCTCTCAAACCCTGGCTCATCAGTCTGTCTTAGTACAAACAGACAACCAAGTAGCCATGTTTTATGTGAACAAGCAGGGCGGCACTGGGTCCAGGCTCCTTTGTCAGGAGGCACAGGACCTTTGCTTGTTTGCTCTCAGGCACAACATGTTTCTCAAGGCTGTTTATCTCCCTGGCCAGGAAAACTATCTGGCAGACAGGTTGAGCAGGATTCTGCAGCCCCACGAATGGCAGCTCCATCCATTAGTGGTTCAGAAAATTTTCCTGAAATGGGGACTTCCATCCATAGATCTTTGCCATTCCCCTGAACACACAGCTGCCCAAGTTCTGCTACAGGCAGCCTCATCCTCTGCGGCTAGCAGCAGATGCTTTTCAGGGCCTCCTATATGCATTTCCTCCCACGCCTCTGGTGGCCCGAACCCTGTTCAAGATCCTGCGGGACAAGGCTTCGGTCCTTCTGGTAGCTCCCAGATGGCCCAGGCAGCCTTTGTTCCCACTACTGCTTCAACTGGCAGTGGACTCCCCACTGCCTCTGGGGTTGCAGCCCGACCTTCTCTCTCTTCTGCACCCAAATCTCAAATCTCTCAATTTGATGGCCTGGAGGCTGCAAGGGTAGTTTTGGCTCCCTGGGGCCTACCTCAGGAAGTTGAAGAGGTCGTCCTGGCCTCTAGGAAACAGTCCACTAGAAAAACCTATGCCATGAAATGGAAAAGGTTTTCTGTGTGGTGTCAGCTGCGTACAGAAGATCCTTTCTCCTGTGCTGTACCGGTAGTGCTTCAGTACCTGCTGCACTTGTCCAATCAGGGACTTAAGTCCAATTCTGTTCGGGTCCACCTCTCAGCTCTAGCAGCTCACCACTCACTGGTGGAAGGACACTCTGTCGGTTCACCCCTTGGTGTCCCGGTTCCTCAGAGGTTTGCTCTTGCTCAAGCCTCCTGTCCGTCCTCCAGCCCCTGAGTGGGAGTTGAATGTGGTCTTGCAACAACTGACTCGCCCACCTTTTGAGCCGATGGCTACTTGTCCTCTCCGCTTCCTTTCTTGGAAGACACTCTTCCTGGTAGCCCTAACCTCGGCCAGACGAGTGAGTGAGATTCAGGCCCTGGTCTGTGACAGGCCTTACAATCGATTCTATAGGAACAGGGTAGTCCTTAGGACTCATCCAAAGTTCCTCCCAAAGGTTGTCTTCTCTTTCCACCTCAACCAGGAGGTGGTTCTTCCAACATTCTTCCCTAGGCCTCATGCAAGCCAGGCTGAAGCGGTCCTGCATACCCTGGATTGTAGAAGGGCCTTATCCTTCTACCTTGACCATACGCAGGGACATAGAAGGGCTACTCAGCTCTTCATATCTTTTGACCCTAATAATGTGGGGTTAGCTGTGTCCAAGCATACCTTGTCCATCTGGGTGGCTGACTATCACCTGGGCTTACAGGGCGGCTGACCTTCCCTTGCAGGGTTGGGTCACGGCACACCGTGTCAGGGCTATGGCTGCCTCAGTAGCTCATCTCTGCTCTGTACCATTGGCAGACATCTGCATGGCTGCAACTTGGTCCTCAAGCCAGACTTTTGCGGCCCATTACTGCCTGGAGAGGGAGTTCCCGTAGGGACAGTGCTTTTGGCCAAGCAGTACTCCGGAATCTCTTTGAGGTTTAGGCAACTCCTGCCCTCCAGCCCTCCATTGGGCTACCAGTGGAGGTTCTTTTCAGTGAAAAGCCTTTCTTTGATGCTGGGACTAGAGGGAATTCTCTTGTTCAGCCTGGGTTCCTGGTAGCCCAGAGCTAGGGAGTCACCCATATGTGAGGACTGACTTCCTGCTTGGTCCTGGAGAAAGAGTAGTTACTCACCTGTAACAGGTGTTCTCCAGGAGCAGCAGGAATCAGTCCTCACAACCCTCCCTCCTCCCCTGGGAGTTGCAGTTGTATATAGTTCATTTTTTTACATTTTTGTGTGCTGTTTTTTAGCTATGTCATTTGACTGAGCAAGATGGCACCTTTAGACGGGAAGGGGACCGCGCATGCATGCAGTATTCCCAAAGGCTTTCATAGAAAGCTGGGGAAATGCTCCGCGGGGGCTCCATCGACGTCGACGTCACCCATATGTGAGGACTGATTCCTGCTGCTCCTGGAGAACACCTGTTACAGGTGAGTAACTACTCTTTCAAGGGACCAGTGAAGGACACTGAATCTGCCCGAGCCTCCAAGGGAACAGCGAAGGACTTTAAAGCAGCCTGGGATGTGCCTGAAATGGTTTCCATCCTCAGCGAACATCACCAGCCTTCCACAACCAGCCCCGCTGCTCTGGAGCCCCCACACACGTACAGACCCTCAAGGAGGCGGCCATCTTATTTCCGGCCCTGCTTCTTCCCTGCCTCTGAGCACCACCCCTCCAGCGCTGATTGGCCCAAACAGCTCCCAGCAGACTTCCACTGTGCCAATGGGCAGAGCACGCACCACCCCACAGTGCCGACACTGAAGCCGCTCCAACTCTGCCAACCCACACCAACACCAAAGCCGAAGCATCACCAGTAGCCTCGATACTACGGCACGGCACAGAAAGCGGTATCGGGGTCATGAATGCAGGAGTACAGAGCAGAGGAAACGTAAGCACAGACAGGAGAGCCACCAATGGAGCTAACGCTCTGGACAATGGGGTAGATGCTGCAGCAAAAGCAGCCAGCACAGACACGGGAGGCACAGGTACCTATACATACACCCCTCCTCTCCACGGTCTCTGGTGTTTGCCTCCAGTCCCACCAGCCTACACACAACGAGATGACAAGCTTGTAAGAGGACCAGCCTTCCAATCTCCCTGTGACCCATCTCCAGCCCTGGCACCTGCAGCATTGCCGTCAGGACCCCAAGGGTCTCAGGAACTGCTCTTGGTTGTCCATCCAGGATGCTTCCCAGGAGAACGCTCCAGGAGCCTGCCACAACTCTACAACAGACCCAGCTACCTCAGAGGACACACTTCCAGAGCACTCACCACAAAGCCTCATGGACACACATAGTGGGGATGAGGAAGAGGCTGCTATTTAAGGGTCTCTATCCACAGGAGAAGCCCTCATATCACAGGAGATGATTGCCACCGCCCTCACAGTGAACCCATCTCTGGCCACCCTGGAAGATCTTACGTACCCTAAATTACTGCAGAATGTCTCCTCCACCCTCGTAATTATTACCAAGCAGGTGGCCGACCAACGCCCAGAAACACAAGCAGCCCTCAAATTCTTGGAGACCCCCACAAATTTTATTTATTTAACAATTTTTCTATACCACCTTATCTTAAAATCAAGGCGGTTTACAAAGAACTTCAATTTACAGAAAACTTTTAAAAGTAACAGTTAACACTTTGTTCCAATACATAGAAACTTCTTTAGCAAACAGTGGGAGGGGGAGAACTGGGAATGATAGATTACAACTTATGTACAAGGTGATGTGTATGTAGGAGTTCATAATGGGGGCATCATGTTTCGTTGAAGTGCTCAAAGAATAAGAAGGTCTTGAGCTGTTTCCTGAATTGTTTAATGTCTGTGGTGGTTCTCATTTTCTCCGGGAGTGTGTTCCAGATAGATGGTGCGGCGAGCGAGAGGGGCCCTCTTGGATGTTGCTTGTTTGGCTTTTGTGAACAGGTTGGGTGTTGGTATGTTATTGATGTTGCTACTTCTCGCTGGAATACGGCGCTACTTCCAGTCCTTCCGTTACTGCACGAAAATCTAGCCAAACTTTGGAAAATCCTGCTACCGGACCTGCCACCTCCCATAAGCTCGACACCAAATACCAGGTGCAGCCAATGTCGGGATTCGACAAAGCTCAACTTCCACACACATCCATAGTGGTGGAATCTGCTCTTAAGCGAGTCAAATCCACCTGAACCCATGCTAATAGCCTCCAGGATGGGACCGCAAACTCCTCGATAATTTTGGGAAAAGGACTTTCCAAGGGGCTATGCTGTCTGCAAGGGTAGCAACCCACCAACTTCAACATGCCCTGTACCAAGATGTCATCATGGAGAACCTCAGATCCACCATCTCCTCCCTCAGTACTGAAACACAGGTGACTGCAACAGCATCCCTTGCCGACCTTCAGGAATGCACAAAGCACCAAGTTAGGGCAGCTGTTGACGTGTTCGATGTAGCAGCCTGCACCGCAAGTACCGCAATTTCAGCCTGCTGACTGGCATGGTTGCGGGCTTCCAGTCTCTGCCAGGACACACATGACTGCATCGCAGATGCCCCCTTGGTGGGTGACACACTCTTTGGTGACAAGGTGAAGAACACCATTAATGATATGAAGGATCGCTGCACCACCTTACAAACCCTTGTGGAGGAAGGACTGGAGCAAAACTCTTCCTCTACCACCAAAGTCATTCTCCTCTTCAAGACATAACAACAACTACAACTGCTATCAAAAGTGGCAGGCCCCTCACTATAAGCAGCAGCAATATTAGAGTTCCTACCGCAACTAGCCACGTCAACAGGATTGCAAACAGCAAAAGCCCATGTCATCTGGCGCAGAGAAAATCAATTCTTCATTTTGATGGGAAATCCCCAGCCAACCCTCCCATGGTAGGTCAGCTGACAGCCTTCATGCAAACATGGGAAGCCATCATGATGGACAAATGGGTCTTGCTGATCATCAGGGAGGGATACAGTATCAGTCACCTCTCCCTCCCTTGCAGCACAAGCTGCCCTACAGCAACATACCGTCCCCATCCCTCCTAGCTATCTCCACAGAAATACGCTCCCTACTAGCTGCCAGGGCAATAGAGCCAGTACCAAATGATGAAATCAACACCGGATTCTACTCCAGGTGCTTTCTGATTCCCAAGAAATTGGGCAGAGTATGTCCCATCCTCGACCTCCAGAAACTCAGATTCGTCATGAAGGAGAAATTCCGGATGTATTCGCTGGGTTCCATCCTTTCACTCATCCAGCCCAGGGAGTGGTTAGCCTCCTTGGACTTGCACGATGCCTACAATATATTCCCATGTGTCGCATCAGAAGTATCTCCGTTTCCAGATACAGGATAGTTACTATCAGTACAGAGTGCTACCATTTGGTCTATTCAATGCACCTCGAGTATTCACCAAATGCATCATGGTGGCAGCCGCATATCTCCGGAAACAGGATATCTGTGTATTCCCATACCTGGACGACTGGCTGATCTCCACAGGAAACACAATCTGCCGTTGAGAGGACCATCAACCTGTTGTCCTCTCTGGACTTGTGGAGGTTCACTCAAAACCCCAATCTTCACCCCTCCCAATGTCTGGAGTTCATCTGGGCAGTGATAGACACAGCTTTATTTTTATTTATTTATTTTATGCTTTTCTTCTATACCGCCTTTTCCAGAGATCAAAGGCGGTTTACAGATAGCAAAAAGGTTTGGTTAAAGCAGTGTCCCTCTGGTGTGCTGGGACGAATATCACAAACCTAACTCTGAGCATCTCTACAGTCCAGAAGACATCTGTGCAGAACATACTTCATCTTCTGGGACACATGGCAGCATCAACACAAGTCTGCCCCTAGCGAGACTGCACATGCGCCACTTACAATGGCACCTGCGTACTCATTGGAACTAGCACACACAGCCACTTTTGTCACCAATTCCCCTGGACACAGCAGTAATGGGCTCACTAGTCTGGTGGACCCACACGGAGAACCTGGTGAACGGTTGCCCCCTACAACAGCAACCCCACCAGTTGACCATCACATCAAATTTATTTATTTTATTTACATTCTCTTATATACCGCGCTATTCTGCATCAGTGCGGTTTACATTGAACAAACTGAAATTACATTGAACAGGGCATTATAACTTGGAGAAAACTATTTTACAGGGAACATGGGCTATGGAGGGTTAAGTGTAAAATGTATCACTGGTTGTGGTGGGGGTCCACTGTCTACAGCTTTGCACTCAAGGGACCTGGACAGAGAAGGGGCGCACCCTCCACATCAGCCTGTTGGAACTCTGAGTGCTCCAATACACCCTCAAAGCCTTCCAAGACCACATCCAAGGAAGGATGGTCCTGCTCCAAATGGACAACCAGATGGCCATGTTCTACATCAACAAGCAAGGGGGGATGGGCTCCAACTGCCTCTTCAGGGAAGCCCTCAGGCTCTGGACCTTTGCCCTCTCCAGACACTGCCTCCCATGGGCCTCCTATCTGCTGGGCACGCCAAACGATCTGCCAGACAGACCCAGCCACCAGATGGACCCACATGAATGGTCCCTCAACCCCCGCATAGCTGCTTCACTCTTCCAGAGGTGGGAACATCCACTGATCAATCTATTTGCCATGGAGAACAACGCAAAATGCACCCTCTTCTGTTCCAAACATCCCTCCAACTGCAGCATCGCCACGAATGCCTTTGACGTGTCGTGGGGGGAGTGGTCACTGATATATGCCTTTCTCCCCTCCCCACTCATCTTAATGGCCATCCAATGCATCATCTTGGACAAGGCATGGGCCATACTAGTAGTGCTCCACTGGCCGCGCCAGGTATGGTTTCCCTACCTCGGCCCCCTGGCATTGGTAACTCTGGTGAGACTCCCCTGATGCCAGATCTCATCACTCTGGAAGGGGGGCAACACTCTCCATCCCAATTTACAGACCCTGTCACTCACTGTGTGGAAGCTAAAAGGGTAACATCCTCCCTCAACCTGCTCTCAGAGGTCCAACAGTTGGCACTAGTGCTGCGACGACCCACAGCGTGCAAATCATATGGGTTAAAATGGAGGCGCTTCAACACCTGGTGCTCACAATGGCACATTGATCCCTTCTTGTGGCCGGTGGCAGTGGTCCTCCAATACCTCCCTTACTTCTTTCAAGGCGGCTTGAAAGTACAGTCCATTAGAGTACACCTCTTGGCGATCGCAGCCTTCCATAACCATAATGGAGACACCATCATGAAACAACTGCTGGTCACGCAGTTTATGAAAGGACTGGCTAATATTCGGCCACCAATCCGGGCCCCATTGGGACCTCAACATCGTCCTCAATAAACTATCACAGCCGCAGAGTTGAAGTACGTCACATGGAAAACACTGTTCCTAATAGCCATTACCTCGGCCAGGAGAATCAGTGAGTTGCCAGGAGAATCGCACCCTCCATACACACTTCTCACCAAGGACCGAGCCTCACTACAGACACACCCCAAGTTCATGCGTAAAGTAGCATCTGCCTTCCACATTAACCAGGCAATTGAGCTCCCCTGCTTCCACCCAGAGCCCCATGCCTCCTCTGAGGAACAGCGGCTACACACTCTCGACTGCATCAGGGTGCTGTGCACATACCTCCACCGGACAGCCTCATTGCGGAAGGGGACACAACTATTTGTATCCTACAACCCCTAACAAATCAGGCTGTTCAGTTACCAAACGAACATGCTCCCTGTGGATCTCCACCTGTATCGCCTTCTGCCTGGAGCAGGCGGGGGCACAAGCCTCACCAAGGGTTAATGCACACCAGCTCAGGGCACTGGCGGCCACCATTGCCAAACCTACATGCCATGCCGGCAGCGGACATCTGCAAAGCTGCAACCTGGTTTAAGCTGTACACTTTTCAGAGGCACTACTGCCTCGACCTAGCAGCGGGATATGACTCCGCCTTCGGACAGGCGGTCCTAACCATTACAGAAAATCCATATGGGCAAGTGACTATCGACTACACGCCCTGGAGTGCGGACTTTCGCTGACCTTTAGAGTGGTATTGTCGGTCCATCACGATGCACCACCCTTACACTATGTTGAGCCTGTGGAATATATTACTGTCTGCTCTGTTTGCACTATTTGCACGTTGCACTATGGACACTGTTTACCCGTTTGCTGTATTTGTACTGTTATACTAGTAAAACTGTTACCTGGCTGGCACTACTGTACTAAGAGCGCTGTTGACGCTGTCATATTGCACCGCACTATTCTTGCAAGGCCATGTTCAATAAAGTTCCTAGCTACAAACCTGGCATCTGCCCTTAATTGTTCAACACACCCACTATGACCTCCCCCTACCACAGCGTAACACAGCACAGGAGGCACCAAGTGTGCCTGACTCATCCTGCTTGTCCTAGGAGAAAGCGGTTACTTAAATGTAACGGGGGTTCTCCATGGACAGCAGGATAAGTCAGCCACACCATCCCACCGTCCTCCCCTACCAAGGGGTCGGCCCTTGGGCCTACGTCAGCACCCACTCCCTAGCGGCAAAGGCTCAGCTAGTGATATACTGGCCAGCTAGGGGTGGGCCTAGGAGGTAGGGCAGGTTGGCTCATGTTCAGAAGGGCAAAAAGCCCCTCTGAGCTATGGAGAGTACTTCCGTCTCGGCGCCATCAGATGACGTCATCAGGTATGGCTGATTCAGCAGGTGTGGCTGACTTATCCTGCTGTCAACAGTGAACCCCCGTTACAGGTAAGTAACCTCACTTTATAAACTAGGGGTCTACTTGACCTCCCAGCCTAGACAACCTTTTTATTATTATTATTTAACACCTTTTATAAAGTGCTACTAGGCATACGCAGCACTGTACAAACATAGAAATAGACAGTCCCTGCTTGAAAAGCTTACAATCTAGCAAATAGTCAAACAATACAGCACACAACAGCTAGAGGAAAGGGGGGAATCAGGAGTTGAAAGCAGCCACAAAAAGGTAAGACTTTAGCATAGATTTGAATAGGGTGAGAGAAGAGGCTTGACGCAAGGTTAAAGGAAGTTTGTTCCAGGCATAAGGAGCAGCAATGTGAAATGAGTGAAGTCTGGAGTTAGCAGAAGAGGAAAAGGGTAAAGAGAAGGAGACCAGAGGAGAAGCAAAGTTCAGGGAGGGTGTGAGGAGAGAAGAGAGGTAGTGGGGGGGGGGGGGGCGAGCAGAAGAATGAATACATTTGTAGGTTAAAGAAGACGTTTATAATGGATACAGAAGTGGAAGGGGAGCCAGTAAAGTGACTTCATAAGAGGTGTCATATGAGAGTAGCGGGTTGACAGAGGATTAAACAAGCAGCAGAGTTTTGAATAGATTGAAGAGGAGAAAGATGATACTGAAGGAGACTGGCAAGAAGACGGTTATAGTACTCGAGTCGAGAAGTAACTAGAGAATGAAACAAAATTTTAGTAGTGTTTTCAGAGAGGAAAGGGTGATTTTTATTAATGTTATAGAGAAAGAAGCAGCAGAATAAAATTATCCTCTATATGCACAAATGGTTTTAAGCACTATTTATAGTTTTTCAGTTATGCATTTGTTGACTACTGCTCTCACATACAATTGATGACATACGTGTGGTGTCTTCGATCTTGTGCGACTGACTTAGGAGGAAGTCTGATAAGTGGAACATGAGCAGCTTGTAAATAAGTTTTCTATGTTGAAAAAGTTTGGTATCTGTTACTGACAAAGCCCTGGGTTGTGTTATGCATTTTTCTGCCTCACCCAATGACTTTTGCAATGCATTGTTTCCCTTTTAGCAGGATACAATAATGGAAAACACTTATCCAGATAAGGGCATTGAGAGATTCAGCAGTACTGAATATCTCCACAGGTTGCCTCGGCACTATCTGGAGAGCACCAGGGTGTTCCATAGGTAGGAGGGCAGTTCCAGTCACTATGTGTAAAGGCTACCATTATCCAGATAAGTTATCCAGATAGCTTCTATAGAAAGGGACTCAAAGGGAGGGTGGCTTCTCAGGGAGAAGTTTAGAGTGTAAGAACAGCTTTGAATATGCTGACAGTTTCACAGTTTGTGAATAAGTGAAACAGTCAAGGTTACATCTTGCAAGACAGGGAGCTTCTGTTTGCAGGAAGCTTGTCCTAATTAAGCGTGAGCAATATGTTTGTGCTTGGCGTAACTTGTAATATATAGGTATAGATAAACAAAAAGTAAAGCAAAAAGCATGTTGCAGATAAGGCAAATGAATGTATAATGTGGCAGTTTTTCCTAAATAAAAGTAGATGCTGCGACCAAGCAAATTAAGGGATTTACAGAAGACTGCTGAGGTTTGTGGGCCTGTGACTGCCTTCGTAAAGGGAGCTGACTTTTTATGGTATAATTCAGTGTCTGTTGTGTTTTCATTTCTTTTCACTTGCCCTGGGACCAGAGATAGGAAAACAAAGGCCATGGAAGGATTCCCATGTTTGTTGCCCCCAATCAGGAACAGAGGACACAAACGGCTTCAACTGCCGAAAAAGCTGTCCTAAATTGTAATCCAGATAATTTATTTGCATAGCTGCTGAAAATTGCTACTATTGCTGCTTATTTGTATAGCGCTACAAGGCATATGCAGTGCTCATCTTCATCCTGTTTGTCCTAGGAAAAAGCGAAGTTACTTACCTGTAACAGGGGTCCCTCCTCATAGAGCTTACAATCTATGCATCCAGATGGTAGCTGCAGCTATTCAGTGATAGTCTGGATACTGGCGCTGAATACTGGGAGGATATTTAAACACCATGGCATTTAAATATCCAGTGCTCTGAATATCCGCCCCAATAAGTGTTGAGGTTTCCATTGGTATCTAGTCACACTGGCGGCCTGGCTTCTATTTTCTTCCTTTCTCTTCCTGCAGTGCAGTCAGCAAAGTTGGGTTGGGGGAGGGGAAGAACTTGATCTGATTTTATTGCCTCTCAGGGCAGCCAGTGCTTCTTGTCTGGGGGGAGGGCTTTATGGTGGTCTGCATACCAATGTCTTGTCAGTTTTAGATCTATTCTTTAAAAAGCAGTGGCTCTTCAGACTTGTATTGGTATTTTTAGTGTGCTTATGTTATTGAGTTTGTCAGTGACCTGTTAACATTCAAGAGCTAAAAGTAGAGGCATGGAAACATAAGGGGTGAAGGGTGCAAGGCAGACTGTGATATCACCTTCCTCCCCACAGCCAAAGTGTATCCAGCCCCACAGAGGTTAAAAGAGCTAAAGAAGAGGGATGTCGGTGGTCTTGCACTGCAATGTGCAGCTGTTGTCTAATGCTGGGGAAAGCAGCTGGTCAGTGTGTGTCAAAATCAGGTTCTAGGCACCGTATCTTTTAGGACACTTCCGGCACTGCTCTGTGAGGAGGAAAGGGGTGCAATAACAGTTAGTCCTGGCACCCTAGTCCCCAGTTGTAGGTTGTATTGTCTGTCTTAATTAGATTGCAAGCTCTGCTGAGCAGAGATTCTCTTAAATCTATATGTACAGCGTTGCGTATGCATTTTAGAGCTATACAAATGATTAGTAGTCGTGCTTGGGCCTTTATTTTTGCAGCTGAATCCTGACTGAGAACAGCTGCTGCCTCTGGGGTTGGAAGGAGAAAGAAGATGGTGGCAGGTGGAAAGGAGTGTGGGGGGGGGAAGCTCAAGGGGAAGAGCTGGGGACTGGGGAGAAGCAGGAAGAAGAGGCAGGAGCTACAGGAAGGGGAGAGCAAAGAATCAAAAGTAGGAAAAAAGACAATGAAGCAAGTCTAGAATTGAGTGAGAGCTTAAAATTGTGGTGTCTTTTGAAAATAAAAGTTATTTTCATAAATTATAAAATATATTTTTCAGAGCCACAGCAATAATGGGGCTGCTTGACATCATAGCTACTTCATCCTGGCTCAGGTCGCCATCATCCTCGCCAGGGAACAGAATCTATAAATTTGTTTTGTTTTTTAAATTGCCGCACGTTTCAACGCTTGTTGATTATTTTTTCCATCTCACATTTTCTTTCTTGTGCTTATTTTTTCTATTTATACAGCATATGATTGTTTGTAAACTGCAAGCATGTTAAGGTTTCCATCCAATAATTGTGTATTTCAGATCTGGCGACACTGTTTCTAGGAAAACTGTTGGGCAAAAAAGTGAAGAGACTGTCTCCTGCAGCCTCCAGCTGAAATTCTCACCCCCTCCCTCTTCCTTCCCCAAACACTTAGCCAGAGAAAGAGTCTCCAGTTCATTTCTAATTCTGCAAAGCAGCAAAAGCAGAGAGGAAGATGCATGCAGGAGCCTCAGCTCAGGTAGGAGATTTTTCCCCCCAACCCCACCCAACTTCCATCCCTCTCTATACAAACACTGCTGCAGCTTTCTAACAAGGGACATTGCAGAGCCGACCCTGAGCAGATCTCAGGTGGAGAAAGTGAGGTTACTTACCTGTAATGGGGTTCTCCGTGGACAGCAGAATAAGTCAGTCACACCTGGTGATATCATCCGACGGCGCCTTGGACGGAAGTGCTCTCCAGAACCCAGTGTGTACCAAGCTGTGCCTCTCTGGATAGGTAGGCAGGCACCCGGTTGTGAGGCCGACCTCATCCAGAGGAGGTGGGTGGGTTTGTGTGGCTGACTTATTTTGCTGTCCACGGAGAAACCCCCATTACAGGTAAGTAACCTCACATTCTTCATGGACAAGCAGGATGCGTCAGCCACACCTGGTGTCTCCCTAGCTGCGCCTTGCGCACGTGCTGTGGTGGATGAGGGAGGCTGCAACTGGTAGCGAGAACTAAGCCCTGCAGATGACCTGCTTGGAGATGATGTGGCGCAGAGTTTGGTTTGAAACTTTTATTATCCCAACAGTGGGACATAAGGCGGGCATTGGTGAACAGTTCAGAACATTGGTGGCAAGTAAACCTTGAGAACAGTGATGACAAGTGACATCAATGTCAATGTGAACAGTGCAGAACAGAACAACCACAACAATGCAGTCTCAACATGAACAGTGCAGAACAGCATATAATGACAGCGACAAGTCAGTTTGCAACAAATGCAGAACATTCACCACAGAACCTTCTCCACCCTGCCGTCACAGTTACTCTGTGGAGGGTGAGACTCTGAGGTGCACAGTTCTGTCCGTGGCCACGGCCAGGACTGCTTGGCCAAAGGAGCTGTCCAACTGCGCCTTGAGGTCGAGGCAGTAGTATCTCTGGAAAGTGTGTACTGAAGACCAGGTGGCAGCCTTGGAGGTGTCCATCACCGGCATGGCCTGCAGGTTGGCGATGGTGGTAGCCAGCTACCGGAGCTGGTGGGCCCTGACTCTGATTGCATGCCTGCCTGGTCGTGGCAGTAGGTGATGCAGTCCGATATCCACTGAGACAGGGTCCACTTGGTAACTGGTTGCCCCAGTATGTTGGGGTCAAAGGACACAAAAAGTTGCATCCCCTGCTTTATGGGCTTAGTCCAGTCGAGGCTGTGCAGTCTCTGTTCCTCCAAGGAAACTTGGGGCTTCGGGTAGAATGTGGGGAGCTCTATGGCCTGGTTGATGTGGAAGGCTGATGCCACCTTCGGAACAAACTTTGGATGGGTGTGAAGAGTAGCTCCCCCCCAATATCTAGCTGCCTCCATCTGCCTGCAGCCTTCTCCCCGTCTCCTCTGCTCAGTACACGGTAATCGCCTCCATCTTCCCTCCCCCTCCTCAGCTCACCTGGAATCTACACGTCACTCCGCTTTCTTCTTCTTGGCCCCTGTCCTCTGGAACTCCCTCCCCCTTGCCTTCCATACTGAACTATCCTACCAACGCTTCAAAAGCTCACTCAAAACTCACCTTTTTCAGCAGGCATTTGACTTCCCTGATCCCTAAGGTTACCTCGCTCCACTAGTCCTCCCCATCAGGCCTCTCTTCCCCACTCCCCCCGCCTTGTCCAACTGTCCTCTTCTATCTCTTCCTGTCCTTCTCTTTTCTATCTAAACAATGGCGTTCCTTTCTTTTCTACTTTCTAATTGATTTTATTGTACACCGCCGTGACGCATACGCATGGGCGGTATATCAAGCAATGAATAAAAAAAAAGATAGCGCAGTTGTGGTGAAGCTGTGTGTAAGGCAGTTGGGCCATGAGGGCCTGCAGCTCACTGATCATTCTAGCGGATGTGATCACAATTAGAAAGAGAGTTTTCCAGGTGGCATATTTCAAGGCTGCAGACTGCAGTGGTTTGAAAGGTTCCTCTGTCAATTGGTGAAGGACAACATTGAGGTCCCAGGGCATGATAGAAGGCTATAGTGTGGGCCTCAGGTTCGCCACGCCTTTCATGAATCAAGTGACCAGAAGCAGCGTGGCAATGGAGCCCGGGGCTGCTCGTTCGTGGAAGGCAGCTATAGCCAAGAGGTGAACTCTGATTGACTGGGTCTTTAGGCAAAGCTCGAAGAGGGAGGTGAGGTATCGGAGGACATGTGATACCTGGCAGGTGACTGGGTCCAGGCGTTGTGATGCGCATCAGATGCTGAAGCGTTTCTATTTGAGGCCATAGGATTTTCTTGTGGATGGCCATCTTGCTGCGAGGATGACATGATGCACCTCCGTGGGCAGATCAAGGGATGCTAGAGCCTTCCGTTCAACCTCCATGCCGTCAGTGCAAGGGCCTGTAGGTTGGGATGCCATGTGCTCCCTTGGTTCTTGATGAGGTCCAGGTTGAGGTGGGGGGGCTGCACTGGTGGCTCCTGGGCGAATCTTTGGAGGAGGGGAAACCACATCTGGCGGGGCCAGTGAGGGGCGATGAGGATGACCTGTGCTCTATCTCTCATTAGTTTCCATAGGGTCATGGATATCAGTGATGTGGGGGGAAAGGTGTAAGCAAGAGACCATCCCCACGACACATTGAAAGCATCCGTGGCTATGCTCTTGGAGTATGGGCATTTCAAGCAGAAGATGTGGCACTTGGAGTTTCACTCTGTGGCAAATAGGTTGATCTGTGGTTGTCCCCAATGGTGGACAAGTATCCACTTGTGGGGTTCCAGTTGGGGCTCAATCAGTTTGCCAAGGCATTTTGTTCGCCTGGCAGGTAGGAGGCTCGCAGCTGGCAATGGTTCGAGAGCGCAAGGGACCATAATGCTAGCGCCTCCTTGCAGAGAGCGAGCGAACCCGTCCCCCCTGCTTGTTGACATAAACATGATGACCTGTTGACTGTCTGTATCAGGATTGTCTTGCCACAGAGGTGTGGTAGGAAGGCCCTCAATGCGTACCAAATGGTCTGGAGCTCCAGCAGGTTGATATGGTGTCTTCTCTTTCAGGGACCATGCCCCTTGGGAGCGGAGATGTAGCAGATGGGCCCCCATCCAGCTATGGATGCATCTGTTGTCATGACAATATGGTGCGTGGCCTGCTGGAAGTCCTTGCTAGCGCGTGGTTAGAGGCTGGGAGTGCTGGTTCCAGAGAGCGCACAGGTGCCACTGGAGGTTGCGCATGTGCAAACAGGCGAAGTCTATGACCTGTGTTGCCACCGCCATGTGGTCCAAGAGGAGTAGGATGGTAAGCACAGAGGCATGGCTGGTTGCGGAGACGCCCAGCACTAACATGACCCGCTGGATAGGGAGGAAGACCTTCGATGCCACGGTGTCGATGTCTGCCTCAATGAACTCCAGCCGTTCAGTGGGGTGAAGTTGAGACTTTGGGTAGTTCAGCAAGAATTTGAGGGAGGACTGCAGGTGGGTGGTCTTCTGAACTGCTGTTCTGGTTTCCCGCGCTGAGAGAAGCCAATCATCAAGGTGAGGAAAAAGACATGGATTCCCTGCTTGTGGAGGTGGGCTGCTGCCACCACCACCACGCACTTCATGAACACTTCTGGGGCTAGGGACAGAACAAAGGGGAGAACCCTGTATTAGAAGTGATGACCCAGCACCTGGAAACGAAGATATTGTTTGTTTGTCTTGTGTATGGGGATGTGGATGTAGGAGTCCTGCAGATCCAAGGAGGCCAATCAGTCCCCAGGCTGAATTAGCAGAAGGATGGATCCCAGGAAGTACACCTAGAACTTCTCCTTGAGAATGAATCTGTTCAGCTTCCAGAGGTTGAAGATGGGGCATACCTCACTAGACTTCTTGGGAATAAGGAAGTATCTGGAGTAGAATCCAGCATTGATTTCTTCTGCTGGCACTTGCTCTATGACCTGTGCTGACAGCAGGTACATCAGCTCCACCGTTATCTGGAGGATAAGGTATAGCAGAGTCTCGCTGACAGGTTGGGAGTATTGGCACAATGGGGAGGTAAAGCAGATGCGGTATCTTTCCCGGATGATTTGCAGGAACAACTTGTTGGTGGTGATGCATTCCCAAGCAGGCAAGAAGGGTGACAAGTGCACCCCCACTGGAAGTATGGCCATCTGTTTCTTGTCAAAGGGAGGGTGTGCTCTTCCCAGAGGATGGAGCGGCCTGTTTCTTCTGCTTACGGTCTCTCTGGTGCTGCTTTTGGTGGTAGGGGGCCTGGTATGAATGCTGCTTGTTGAGTGCTGGCTGCCACTTGCGATGGGTGTTGTACTTCCTGGAAGAGTAGTTCCTCTTGCGGCTGTAGCTTCCCTTCTGGGTGCTGGAGTTGGCGCTCGAGCCCATCCTCTGCAAGGGTTTGCAAGGTAGTGCACTGCTCCTTCATGTCATTTACTCTGTCATTGACTTTGTCACCAAAGAGGGAATCTTCTGAGCAGGGGGCATCCACTATCTGGGCATGCGTGTCATCCCGTAACCCCAACACTCTGAGTCAGGCCTGCCGTCTGGCCAACATGGGGTTCTGGCGGTCCTGATGGCAGTGTCAAAGGCATCAAAGGCCGTGCTGACGAGATGCTTGCTGCATTCAGCCAGGTCCACCAGGGTGGCCGCTTGTGTTTCTTGTGGAAGGGCCGAGATGGTGCTCTTCAGGCTCCCCATCAGGATGTCTTAGAACAGGATGTGTTGAAATTTATGCGCTGCAATTCTGCGCTGAGCATGGCCCTTTGGAAGACTTTCTTACCCACGTCATCCAAGAGTTTTTGATCCTGACTGGAGGGTTGTTGGCGTGGGTATGGTTGGACTTGACCGTTTCAAAGCTGACGACACCACAATAGACTGGTAGGGGAGCTGCATTTTTCTGAACACCGGTGCTGGCTGGACCTGGTACTTGGTCTCTAACTTGTGGGAGCAGACCGGTCCCGAAGCAGGTGTCTGCCATTACTTGCTCGGGTTGTCACGCTACCTCTTGTGAATAGGCACTGTGGGCTTTGGGGCATCGAGGAACTTTAACACCTCGGGGCCTTTGGGGTCTGTCATGTCCATGGGTGTAAGGGCCAATGTGACTGCCACCTTTCTCAAGAATTTTGGGTAGGTAAGGTCTTCAGGGGTGTGGGCAGTGGCTGGGGCAGAGTGTCTTCCGTGCCCGTTGCTGGAGACTAATTCCCCAAAGCAGCACTTCCTGTGATGACTGAGCCAAGGATCGCTTCCTCCTCCTTCCTGCTCCCCTCCATGAGGAGGCCAGGGGAATGTTTGAAGGCTGGTATCAAGGAGGTGTCCTGTGGTGGCAGACTGGATAGAGCTGGTGAGGAGGGTGGATTGGTTCCTGGCAAAGGTCCCTGGGGTCCTGAATCAAGGGGAACTGGAGGGGCTGTGGTGCTCTGGTGTGGTAAGATGATGCCCTGATGTAGCAAACTGGTGAGGAGCTGAAGGATTGCAGAGGTGCTGTTGGGACTGACCTTGCAGCGCCTGCACCTCCTGCGATGCTAGGTGGAAGAGGAGGAGGGCGAGGAACTGGAGCAGCTGGAGACCCAATACTTCCTCTTTTGGTGGTGCCTCCTACTTGTCCTGTCTCAGCTGCCCGTGGAGGGGCTCCTCTTCCTGTTTCTGCAGTGGTGCTTGCATGCACAGCACGGAGAGCGGTGGTGTGCCTGCATCGTGGAGGATCTGTTGTTGGAGCTGCCATGCAACCAAGGAGTGTTGGCACTGGTGCAGTGACACTTGCCAGCCAATAAGGTTGGAAGGGACGGAGCCAGGCGCAGTTGTATAGTCACCGCCATGATGTCAGGGTCCAGGAATCTGCAGGCTTCAGCCTTCTGGGGCAGCAATAGGAGAAACAGCTTGAGTATGGGAGGCAGCCGTTGAAGCAGTTCTCACCGCGGCAAGTGTCTGCGGCAGAACTGCCAGGGATGGAAGCCTGAGTGGGCACATCTCGTACCGTGGGATCAGTGGCGTGCAACATATGTTCAGTTGCTGGGTCCTGTCCCGGGGCATGTGGAGCGAGCGGGGTGGCAGCCAGATATTCCTTGAGAGCGTGGCTTCTCAATTTCCGCATCCTGGGAGACATTCTGGAACAATGAGGACAGTCCTCCACCCCATGGCTGGCTCCCAGGCACCGAACACACTGGTTATGTGCGTCGGTGCTATTCATCTTTCTCCCACATCGTGGGTACTTTTTGAAGCCCAGCTTGGTCATGTTCTTGGAATCTTCTGATCTTCTTGTGGGGATGGGGATGCAGGTGAGGGCGATCATCCCACTGGAGCCGAGGCAACTTATGCTACTATTGAACCAGCCTATGCCACCATTGAGATTGATGGAGAATCAGGTGAAACAGGCCTGTAAAAATGGGTCCCATCTTAGAAGCAATATTAGCGAGGCTACAAGCAAAATGTATAAGCAGCTGATCAATAGTCCTCCCAGTTACAGATCCAAGTTTTTGTTCCTGTTCAATGTAGCACTAGGCATTTCTCATTCTCTCTTGCAAGAATTGTTCTCTGTAAACCACACTGATAATGAAGAGCGCGGTGTAAAAAAGCTTTAAATAAATAAAATAATTCATGAGTTTTGCTATGTCAAAACTGCAACTGTAAGCACAGTTATGCAGTATTGCAAAGGTTAGGCCCTAGCTTGCAGGCTTCAGCAGTATTTTTAAGGCCTTTGTTGGAAAAGAGAACTGATATTTGGCAGAAGGTTATTTAGGGACATTTTGTAATAACTTGTACTGGAGCTGAGCATTATAATATTTAGCAAATCAGGATGATTAGCAGAAAATTGTATCAAATCAGCAAAATTATTGGTGTCTGTGTAATCAGATTTGTAATTGTCCTTTGATTTTCCTTGTGACCCTGTAAGATGGTCAATAAAAGGCAGGACTCTGGAGGGGGATTTTCGAAGGTGGTCAGGAGAGATGCACTGCTAGTCCAGGCCTCCTTGATGACCTTCCTCTAGAGCTCTGGATTGGTATAAAATTACTGTGTGTTTGGGTCTTCTTTCCTCCTGTTAGAAGGGCCAGGTAAACCAGGACCGAGGAAAGGTGGGTCTACACCTGGACAGGTTCCACACTTCTGATAGCTGTGAGTTATTTTATTTTATTTTTTTAGCATGTGGAGAGCTGTGCAGTCCATCTTGCTGGCAAGGCAGAAGAAGGGAGACTAGGCTGGCTAGGGGCGGGCTGGTGGGTAGGGCCAGGGGAGGCTCAAGGTAATCTGCTGCCTGAGGCGAAGAATGAGATGGTCTCCCCCCCCCCCCACACACCTTAGAGGGGGCGGGTCTTTTTCAGAAATCCAATCAGAGACTGAACCAAACCAAAAAGCCAATTTAGATTATATGGAGGAAATGCAAGATGTTTGCACACAGAGTCGTATCGAGCTGCAATCGCGCCCTGTGCGACTTGCAGCTTGGGCGCACCCCTTCTCCCCCCATACCTCCGTCCAGCGCTGCCTGCTCTTTCCCTGCTGTTGCCGCCCTCTGTTTTTTTCACGACGGTGCCGGCAGCAGGGAAAGAGCAGGCAGTGCTGGACGGAGGTATGGGGAGGAGGAGGGGGGCATACGCCTGATCTGAAAGGCGCCTGCACTTTAAGCAGATCTGTCCCTCCCTGCTTTGACATCGTGTCGGAGGAGGGAGGGACCAGACCTGCTTAAAGTGCTGCGAAAAGGCTTTGGGTGCATTTTGGCTGCCTGCTATTGTCCTGCCAGTGGCAGCAGGGCAACAGCAGACAGCTGAAATGCGCCCCCCCCCCCCCAAGTCTTTGGCCCGAGCTAGCTATGGTCCCGTTTGCACACCAAGGAACTAAAAGACAGCAAGAACCAACAACACAGTTTATAAAACTAAATTATAACTCATTTTTATTTTGTTGTTATAAACTGTGTTATGGTTCTTGCTTTTTCTTTTTCAACATATATTTTGCATCCACAGTGGGTGCAGAGCAGAGCCAGGACATTCACCCCCAGAACTCAATATTTAAAAAAAAAATCTGATTCTGATCATCTCACTAACAACAACAACAACCACCACTACTATTCTCCAGTACCAGGCATATTGTGAACTAATACAAAACCCTACAACAAAGAGCAAACCTACCATACCATATCAGCACAAACTTCCAAAACTCACATAAGGAGCCCATCCAAAAAAAGTGTCACTGTAAATAATACAGTGGGCCCTGGAACATCCATACACTTATTCGAAAAGCTGAACAAGTCAAATTACTACAGTACAGTATAGATCTTTATGTACAAACTCCATGTTAACAGAACACCTGACCTCAGTCACACACTCACATCAATCCTCACCAAGTACAGAAGAAGTAACCACAATCTAAAGTAAAAATAAAAATATGTAGACAAAATTTAAACTGAAACCACAAGAAGCCAGAGTCCACATGCAGTGCAACATCAGATAGAGATGCAGTTCCCCAATACTGTGTAAAATATAAAAATAGCACAAAGTCCAATCACTAAAATTAAATAAAATTATTTTTTCTGCCTTTGTTGTCTGACCATTTTATTCTCTGATCATGCTAGTCCTGATCTGAGGCTTCTGCTTTCCTGTCTTCTCATAGCTCTCTTTCTGTGGTCTATGGTCCATCTGCCATTTCTTATCTCTTCTTTTACTTTCTTTACTTCCTTCCATCAGCCCATTTCCAGTTCCAGTAACCCTCCCCAGTATCATTCCCCTTTCCAGTCCTCCCCCCCCCCCAGTACCTTCCAACGTCAACCGCCTTGCATTCCCACGACTGCCACTGGTGTCCATTCCCTTCCATTCCCCCTCCTTCCCCACTGTCCAGCCCCTTCTAGTTCAAATACCATCCCAGGTATCAGCTCACATCCACTCTCAGTGCCACCCCCCAGTCAGCTCCCTTCCAGTCGCCCTACCCTCTTTTCATCCCTCTTCCAGTGCCATTCGCATGTCAGCTCCCTTCCAGCCTCCTCCCCATTACCCAGCCATCTACCACTCCCATCCCCAAATGTCAGCTCCCTTTGTCCCCCTACAGTACATCCCAGGTGTCAGCTTCTTTCCAGCCCCCTCCTTCCCCTGTGTCAGCTTCCTTCCTGCCCCCTCCTTCCCCTGGCAGACTCTCTCAGTATCCGCTCCCTTCCAGTCCTATTCTACCATCCCCCTGCATCAGCCCATTTGTAGCCCTAGCCCATAGTTTTCTTCCAGGGCCAGCAGCACTCTCCTCCCCTCCCCCATTAGCCCATTCCCAATCCTACCCCCCCTTATCAGCCCATTCCAGTCCTAGCCCCCAATCAGTCCATTACCAGTCCTAGCTCATTTCCAGTGCTAGCCCCCATCTGCTCATTACCAGTCCTAACCCCCCCCAATAAGTCCATTACCAGTCCTAGCCCCTCCCTCCCTATCAGCCCATTTCCAGGTCTAACCCCCCTCCCAGTCAGCCTATTTTCATTCTTAACCCCCTCCCATCAGCCCATTTCCAGTCCTAGCCCCCCCAACAGCCCATTACTAGCCCCCTCTCCTGATCAGCCCATTTCCAGTCCTAACCCCCCCCATCAGACCATTTCCAGTTCTACCCCCCCATCAGCCCATTTCCAGTCCTAGCCCTATCCCCATCAGCCCATTAATATTTCCTATGCTACCCCCCCCCCCAGCCCAGGGAAATTGGGGGGGAAAAAACCCAGCTGCAGAAGCTGTCGCCACTGCACCAGTGGCAGAATGCAGTGCTCCGAGGCCATGGCCCCTGCCTCCCCGGAAGAGCCCTGACAGCTGAGCCGGCGCGGAGGGGAAATGCTGTCAGGGCTTTTCTGGGGAGGCGCCGGCCATGGGGCACTTCATTCTGCTGCTGCAGCAGCAGCGGCAGCTAATTTTTTATATTTTTTTTATTTTGAAGGCCGAGTGAGGCGGTCTTTTTGGGGGCAATTTCTGCTGCCCCCAGAAAGATGCCGCCTGAGGCTACTGCCTCACTCAGCCTCATTATAGAGCAGCCCCTGGGTAGGGCTACCTGCACATGCTCAGAAAGGCTTATCCTTTCTGAGTTCTGGAGAACACTTCCGTCCATGGCACCGTCAGATGATGTCACCAGATATGGCTGACGCATCCTGCTTGTCTATAGAGAAAAGGAACATCGGGACCCTCCCTAGTATATGGAATTGCTATAATCCTGTTCTGAGACTGTGTTTTGTGACTATGAATTATATATGGACTGAAATCTCTCCCCCTGCCCTGCTGAGTTCCAGCACTGGAAGGTCTCCTGATGGATGTGATGCAGAAGGTGCTGAGTGTGGAAGGATTTGTGTTTCAGGTCCCAGTAGCCTTTGAGGACATCGCCATCTATTTCTCCCAGGAGGAGTGGGAGGGTTTAGAAGAATGGCAGAAGGAGCTGTACAAGGATGTGATGAAGCAGAATTATCAGACTTTGATCTCACTGGGTAAGAGAGACCTTCATATTTTACTAGCAGGCCTTTGACATTTAAAAAGAGAAATCACATTGTGAGGAATTCCTCGTGTGATGTATTTATTTATTTCCAAAATTTTATACTGTCCTTCCCTATAAGACTACAGACAGCTTACAACTGAGGAGTTAAATAGTTAATTTTATTCTGAAAAGACAGAAAAATGGTTTTAAAACCAAAATGTTTGGTTATGCGGAAAACAAAGTGCCTAGTCAGGGGCAAAGGGGAGCTAGAGAGGTCTTCTGGATTGTGATAACTTTACAAACTAAGGGGCATGTTTACTAAACTGCGTTAACGTAGCAGCGGCTACATTAAGGCGCGTTATGGGCTGTTAAGGCGCCTTAACATTCCCGGCCACGGTAAGTGCAGAAAAGGGTGGAGAGTGGGCGGGAAGAAGGGGTCAGTGGGTAGGGAGTGGGCGGGGAGAGGCCCCTTCCACACTAATGCGGAGAAATTAAGGGCTGAATTCTAACGCAACTGAAAACCTGGCGTTAGCACACATTTGCAAGAGAGGGAAACCATTTCAGTCAGCAATGTACAGCAAAGGCAGGGAAACCAAGAAAAGTGATAGTAGTGATACATGTGCAACAGCAGCAGCATAGTGGCCAAGTACGAGTGGGCACGACGGTGAGGGTGCAAATAGGGCACAGGGGGCTGAAGGCAGGACATGCAATGGGGCAGCTGGGGCACAGGGTGGACCAGGCAGATGCCAAGGTGGCACATAGGAACACAGAAACTGCAAATCAGCAAGCCGGTAACTGACCAAGGTCAAACATGCCCACGAGTGTGTGTCCCACAGTGTTCCAGGGGACATCACCCAGCAGGTACCCCAAAGGGCACATAACAGTGACAGGCGGTGCCGGGGGGAAGCGTGGATGTCTATGTAGGCACCCCTACCCCAGATCCCACACCATAGGCAGCCGCCTACAGGCACACTGGATGGCCTGGGACTGAGCACCACCGGCATAAGGGCATGTCAACATGGTGGCGGAGGGGTGCTGGTGGTGGAGGGGGCAGTGGCATCTCCCACAGCACACCAAGGCCAAGCCCTGTTCAGATGGGCAGCATGCAATGCAACAGACAAGGGCTGTCTGATGAACAGTAATGGTATCCCCAGGGAATGATTTGCCTCTGTGGCAACAGTTTGGTGCAGTACACACAGCCAGTTTACTCAGGGGCAGAAAGTCACAGGTTCAAGTCCAAGCTGTGGCTCCTGCAGACCATGTCCCCTCATTTTACCCTTACTAAGCTGTGGTAATAAAGACGGAATCATTATTGCAGATAAAAGTAACACACCCTAAATGCCTATATTGTACCCTACAGAGCACATACACCATAAACATGTGCAATCCCTAGAGCAGAGTTTCCCAACCCCAGTCCTGGAGGGCCAAACACCATTCAGGTTGTCAGGATGTCCCCAATAAATTTGCATGAGATGCATTTACATGCACCGCCCCCATCGTATACAAATATATCCATTCATATTCATTAGGGACAGCATGAAAACCTGAACCGTGTTTGGCCCATCAGGACCGGAGGTGGGAACTTCTGCTCTCGAGCAGCAGCCGACAGGGGCACAAACACCCACACCCACAGGCCCCACTATGCAGCGGCTCATGGAGAGTCAGGCTGTTGGGCCCTGCTACCAATACCAGCACCTGCATACCTTAGCAATGCCGTCTTAAACGTGGAAACACGTTCCACATATATCAAAAGGTTGCTATGAATGATGTCAGATAACTATTTCCTACGTTGAACACAATTTGTTGACAGGGATTCATCATATCAACCTTTCTGATATCTGTGGAGTGTGTTTCAGGTTTTGTTTCCGACAGTGTTTAACTCCCCTGGGGAGTGACCCTAACAGTATTGAGTACCATAGCAATGCCTGCACTGCGCCCAGGACTGGTGTGGCGGCCAGGGCTGCCAACCACCTCCATATGTGCACAATGCTGAAATAGGTGTGGTAGTGTGCATATGTCTATCCAGTGTTATGTGGCTGCCTACACCTTACTGAGCCCACAATGCTTGCACTGTTTCCAGTGTTAACCTGCCAATGTGCATAATGAGGAGCAAGGTACTGTGGGTATGACCCGGACAGGGCGGCCTGGGTAGGTAGCATCTGCACAGGGCATGGGGCAATGGCTAGGACATTGTAGTGCCCGGTTACCACCTGCACGGACATGGTGGCCACAGCATGTCATGCTGGGAGGTCACTCTCACCCTGAATGTGCAGTGACCACAGCATGGCTAGGGTAACCCATAGTGTTATATAGTATTTCTCTCATGTGATATTTCTGGGTTCCTTTTTCTGGGGCCCAATCACTGACTGACATACCTGCTTGGTGTGTGTGCTCACGTACCATTTGTGGGTGCACACGGTTCCCCCAGGAACATGTACTAGCTAGCGGACTGTCTGCTGTTAGCATGTTTATGGCTGGAACACCTTGCAGGGTACAGCGGGTGGACACTGACCGTGCCCTCTGCTGGTGAATGTCAGTTAGGGGTGGGGTGATGAATAAACATAACACCTATTAAGTGGAGAAAAGATGTATTGCTGGAGTTTCACTCAAACAAAATTTACATATTGACGTTAGTTACAATAGAGTATTTACATTGAGTTTAATATATTATATACTCTGAGAAGACCATACATATTTTTTGCAATTTAGGGGTGGGGGGCAGCTGAGCTTTTCCAGGCCTACTGCCTTTTGTGATGCGTACAGATCTGCATTGATTTCCCTGTAGGGTGCCCATTCCTTCTACTGCCACCATTGCAGAGATATAGAATGTGGATCTGTTGGTGGGTGATCCTGACCCACAGGGGTGGGTTGGGTGGAGCTACATAATCTGCTTTGGTGTCCGGACATCACCCTTCACTTATCACATGTGACCATGGCACCCACACAGGATGTGCATCATAGTCCCCAAGGCCTATACATGACTGGGAAATATAGATGGACACAGGTGTTTCCTAGGGGTGTCTGCAGGGACTACCCATCACACTGACACTGATGAGGACCTGCAGCGCAGCCTATCTCAGCCATGCCATGTGCTGCGGACCTGGTGCTGGGCCCCCACTTCACCCTCAGGGTGAGCACAGGAACTGCACGCTGTCACAGTCTGTAGCTACTCTGTGCCAGTAACACACACGGTCAGTTCCCCCTACCAGGCCGGGGTGCTATGGAGGCGCATACCCCATCTTGTGATCAGATGTAGGCTGCTGATCTGCATGTGCAGTACATCATGGGTATGGGTGGGTTTACTCTATCCTGGTAACCACAGCAGACAGTTTGTGTAGTGACCTGCAGTCTTTCTGTAGCCAGTCAGCGGTGTGTTAGACACTATAGAGATGTAGCCCACTGGTTACTTTGATGACTGTAGAGGCAGAAGTCATGGGTTCAATTCCTTGTTGTTCCCTCCTGTCCACAGCAGATATTTTGCTTGCCTGTGACAGTCATATCTTTGCAGATCCGTGCTGCTAGCCCATAGTACCCTCACCACAGTTGCCAACAATCCTTATAAGGCGTTATAAGGCTCCTAATTAGGCACGTTACAAGGCACCTTATTAGGCACAGTACTGTGCCTAATAAGGTGCCTTGTAACGTGCCTTGTACGGTGCCTAATAAGGTGCCTTGTACTGTGCCTAATAAGGTGCCTTATAATGTGCCTTACCTGACACGCTTGCCATAATGCTGCCCCACCCACACCTTTATATGGGCATCTGTACCTTTACCGTGGAAACGAACGCGAATGGCATTACCGCAGTGTAGTAAACATGCCCTTAAGGGTCCGATGCAGAAAGACCAACACACCTTTGCGTGAAGATAACACAACTTAGAAACAGAAGTTCTGACAGGCCAAATGCAGAAAAGAGACTGACGTGTGTATAAACAGCAAAGGAAAAGCAAGCGCACACAGTAACGCCAAGAGTATTCAAATTATAGGAAAATGAGTTGTGCGTAATAAAATGGCATGTTAATATTGTCTGTGCCTGATGCAGAGAAACACATAGAGGATTTTGCAACCAGCCGAAATGCCAATATCTCTACGCCTGGGTCTGAGATGGCTTAAACATCCTGTGCATTCCCCGACAGTATTTTGCTGACATTGGGGGCTCTCCCCGAGGCCTGGGTCATCAGAGGTGAAGTGTCAAACTTCCCCTCCGATGATCCAGGCATTGAGGAAAGCCCTCGATGCCATTAGAAGACTGTCGGGGGTCCGGTGCCCCCGACAGAAAGTAAATCCCTGGTGGCGCAGTGGCCCCGATTTCCCCACCCAACTAAAAATAACCCTGGTGGCCCAGCGGCAACGAATCCCCCACCCTCTCCCTGTACTTTTATCAAGGAGCAGCAGCACTGCCCATGTGCTCACATTCCTGCTCCGCCATCTTGAAAAATGGTGGCACCTGACCTGTGCAGTGCATCCTGGGATGCACTGGGCGGAGTCAGACTGCCATATAAGGCATTATCTGGTAATCTGACCGCCTACCTTCAGGGCAGGATACACTGTGTGGGGTCAGGCACCGCCATTTTTCAAGATGGCGGCACAGGGGCAGCACTGCCACTCTTCTGTAAAGGTGCCAGGCAGGGCATGGGGGGTTTGCGGCCGTTATGCCACCAGGGATTTGCTTTCTGTTGGGAGCATTGGCCCCCCCCCCCAACAGTATTTTGATGGCACTGGGGGCTTTCACCGATGCCTGGATCATCTGAGGGGAAGTTTTGACACTTAGCTCAGATGATCCAGGCATTGGGGAAAGCCCCTGATGCCATCAAAATATTGTAGGGGTGCATATGCAAATTAGCCACATGGTGCCCCTGCTTCTCTGGGAGAGAATGCCAACTTCTGCGTGCATGTGTTTGGCTCGCTCTCCCAGTTTAATGCTGCTGTTTGTGCCACAGTTTAATGCGTGGCTAATTCGCATATATGCCACTTTCTGCATACCGGCACTGAAGTCATGTGCTCTCAGTGCACTGCATAGAAACATACAGAGTTGATAGCGCGCGACTTCAGAGCTGACTTCTGCATTGGCCCCTAAGGGAAATGTTTACTAAAGTGCCGCAAGTAGCGTGGGGTAAACGTGCGATTAGTATGCCTTTTTACCATGCCAGGACCTAGCCGTCACAGTAGATGCAGGGGGTATGGCTGCAGTAGGGATGTGCTACCGTGCTAGACACCTGGTATCACAGTAGTTGTGAGCATAGCGCATGCGCACAGTGAACGCGCTTGCAACGCGCACCCAGCAATTGTAAGCAACAAACACATTATTATATCAGCAATGGGCTACAGAATCACCAAAGACAGCAATAACAGTGCCACAACCCCCACATGCAGAACAGAGAGGGATAACCTTGAATAGGCACAAATGACTGCACAGTTCACAGCAACGGGACTAAATATAGGAAAGTGGGGCACGCAAATAAGAAAGCAGACACATGCAGTGAGTCTGTGCTGTCCCCCCTAACTGCACATTTGTTAATTTCGCTCACTGCCTGGCAATTAATCAAATAAGAATACTTGACTTTGCTGCTCTTACTTATTTCAGGGTTGACATAACAAAAATTGTAAATACAATAAATTAGAATGTAAAAAATAGAATATCAATAAAAAAATACATCATAACTGTTTGTGTGTTCTAAGTCCTAAATGGGGGCAACAACCACTGGAATCCTTCCTGAACCCAGAAACAAGTGAGAAGAAATGAAAACGCAGCACACACAGAATTATATCTTAATAATAACAATGTTCTGCAAAGGCTTTAGGGAGGAAGATTACAGATCCACAAACTCTAGGGGTCACCTGTAACACCCTCCCCATGCTGCATGCAGTACTTCATTTTATTAGCAAAAACTGTCACATTGTATAATTTTACCTTATTTGCTTATATTAAGCTTTGCTTTGTGATTTGCTAATTTATATCTATTTATATCTGTGTGTTACAGGTCAAGCTGTGCACAAAACATATTGATCATTTCTCCAGGACCAAGCAGGAAGTCAGTCCTCACATATGGGTGACGTCGGCACCGACAGAGCCCCCATGTGGAGCATTTCCCCAGCTTTCAAAGAAAGCCTTGGGAATGCAGCACGCCTGCGCGGTCCCCTTCCCGCCCAAGGGTGCCATCTTGCTCAGTCGTCTTTTTTTCCACAGAGCCCGACGAACGTGTGTTTGTGTCACCCGGTTAAAAAGTGATTTTTCTCGTGGTTTTTTTGTCTTTTTACCCGGCTCGACGCCGGTTCCCCTCCCTGCCCGGGCTCGGTACACCAGTATCGAGTCTTGCATTCTTTTTCGTTTTTTGCCCTTAGTGGCTAGCGTTCGCGCTTCTTTTCTTTTCACTGGCAGCCCGGTCCTTTGACCTCGCAAGGGCCCTTTTTCCCCCCGATGGCTACCAGCGGATTTAAAAAGTGTGATCGGTGCAAGAAACTAATGTCTCTCACCGACACCCAGGACTGCTGCCTTCGATGCCTCAGGCCAGACCATGACCCACTGGTCTGTGGCCCGTGTGGCAAGATGTCGTCCAAGGCACTTAGGAGCTGTCAGCAACAGCGTGAGACTCTTTTTTTCTGACTCCGCGTCCGGCCGGGCCCGAACTTCGTCAGAGGTCTCAACATCTCGGGATTCAGACCCTGAGCGGCGTCGGGGCTCCTCTGAGAGGGAGTCTCCCTTGAGGGAGCACAGAAGGAAGAAGAAGCTCACGAGGGCAGCGTCGGAGGACGCTCCTGGTCCCTCGAGGGCCAGGTCGCATAGCCCTGACTGCCACCCCAGGCCTTCGGAGCAGGAGAGGCCTGCTAAGGTACCTCGTGTGGAGCTGGAGTCTCCGAGTCATGTGAGTGCTGTTGTCCTCCTTGACTCCCCTCCGGGGGAGCCGCCATCGGGCCCGATGCCGTCGAGACCCGAGTCGGGGGCTGCTGGGTCTTCTGAGCTTAGCCTTAGGTTGACGGCCTTGGAGAGCAGCATGGCTGCCTTCATGGAACAGCAGCGGGTGCTGATAGCCGGTCTGACTGGTGTATCTGCCCTGACCACCAGGACCTCGACGTCCAAGTCGACCCCGGAGACCGAGCCAATCCTCGAGTCATTGAAGTCTTGAGTCGATCCTCGGTCGAGGTCACCCTCGACCTCCCGTGCAGGGCCAAGGTCGTCGATGCCGATACCCTCGGCGTCAGGACGGATGGCACCGGGGCCCACGCGGCCAGAGCCACTCGACTCCATCTCAGAGGAGTCTGACTGGGAGATGGAGGACAAGGAGACCCCGGATACCTACCAGACCTGGTGTGTCCCTTTGGACTCACCGGGCTTCAAGCCTCGGAGAAGGTCCCCCCCCCCGCCCCCCCCTGGAGGATACCAGGTTCTTGGACTTCGTGAGGGACATGGCCAAAGCCTTGGCCTTCCCCGCGGATCCCGAGGAGGAGCCTTGAGCCGAGGAGCTTGACGCCCTCCAGTATGACTCTCCGCCAAAGGAGGCCTTTACTGTACCAGTTCCCCTGATGCTGGAACGGCTGCTCTTCCGTATGTGGGAGGCACCGGCCTCAGCGCCAGTTCTTAGCAAACGGGTCGATTCCATCTATCGTGTCCATAAGAGCCCTGGGTTCCAGAAGGCACAGTTACCGCACCACTGCATGGTTGTGGAATCGGCCATGCATAGTCTGAAAAGTCAGAAGATGCACTCCTCGGTGCCCCCCGGAAGGGAAGCCCGGAACATGGATGCCCTCGGTAAAAAGTGCTTCCAGGGCTCTATGTTGGCTTGCCGTGTCCAGACCTACCAGCTGTACATGGGCATGTACCTCTGAGACCTGGCAAAGGAGATTGCCGGGTTCTCAGCTGGCCTCTCCGAGGAATCCTTGCAGAGATTCAAGGCCTTGTCATCGGGCATTAGAGAGTGCTCGAAGTTTATTTCTCGAGCAGCCTATGATGGCTTCGAGGCTTCGGCCCGGGTAGCGGCAGCTGACATCGGTGCACGCCGTCAGGCTTGGCTACAGTCATCGGACCTGGAGCCCATGGGTGCAGGACAAGTTGGTCGATGTCCTTTGTCGAGGCGATAACCTCTTTGGCAAGCCCATGGCTGAGAAGGCTGCAGAAATCGAGACAGAGACTCTCACCAGGACAAGGCTGTCCAGGAAAACCTCTGCCCCTTCTCAGAGGAAGAAGGGCTCGGGGAAAAAGCCCTTTTACCCGAGGAAGGCCACTGCCTATAAATCCTACCCTCAATTCCAGGCCTCTGCAGCTCCCCAACAGGCCAAGGGGCAGGGTCATGGGCCCCATAGGCAGAAGACCCCCAAGCCTCCTACCCCGGCTCCTGCACAGCAGGGAGGGGTTTTTTGACTACTCAAGCATAGCCTCTCCTCCTCACCAGGGCACAGGAGGTCAGCTGGCCCTGTACGCCTACAGGTGGCCAGCCATCACAGGGGATACCTGAGTGCTAAGCATCATCGAAAGGGGCTGCCTGCTCCACTTCAACCAGATACCCCCCACCTATGTTCCAGGGGAGCCTCCACAAACCCCCTTTACAGAAACCTACTCCTTCAGGAGTTAACCGGTCTGCTAAAGGAACAGGCGGTGGAACCGGTGCCTCACCACCTGGAAGGGCAAGGTTTCTACTCCAGGCACTTTCTAGTACCAAAGAGAACAGGAGGCCTCAGACCCATCCTGGACTTGAGAAATCTAAACAAGTTTCTGGAGAGGGAAAAGTTCAAGATGCTTACCCTTGGAATACTAATGCACTACCTCCAGCAGGGAGATTGGCTATGCTCCTTAGACCTATAGGATGCCTATACCCACATCCTTATTCATCCAGACCAGAGTCAATATCTTAGGTTTGTAGTGGGAGGAAACCATTTTCAGTACAGAGTACTTCCTTTTGGCTTCACCTCCGCTCCAAGGGTCTTCACAAAGTGCCTAGCGGTGGTTGCGGCCTACCTCAGGAATCAGGGGACGACTGGCTCATCAGGGGTCAGTCTCCTCAGGAGGCCAGTCAGGCCACCCTTCGCACCATATCTCTGCTTCAGCATCTGGGCTTTGTCATAAACTTTGCAAAGTCCACTTTAGTCCCCTCACAGAACGTGGAGTTCATAGGGGCAAGGCTGAATACCCTCCAGGCAAAAGCTTATTTGCCCGAAGACAGGGCCCACAGGTTGATGGGGTTGGCCGGGCAGTTCCAGACGAGCTCTCTGGTCCCTGTCAGACACTTCCTCCGGCTATTAGGCCACACGGCATCCACATGGGGTGGAGGAGTGGCCTAGTGGTTGGGGCAAGGTACTTCAGGCCGGAAGGTCGGGGGTTCAAATCCCACTAGAGGACAGCAGCCTTGGGCCGGAAGGACTGGGGTTTCTAGTCCCACAGATGCTCCTTGTGGTCTTGGGCAAGCCACTTAACCCTCCATAGCCCATGTTCCCTGTAAAATAGTTATCTCCAAGTTATAATGCCCTGTTCAATGTAATTTCAGTTTGTTCATTGTAAACCGCACTGATGCAGAATAGCGCGGTATATAAGAGAATGTAAATAAAATAAATAAATAAATAAACAGTGCATGTGACTCCAAATGCCCGTCTGCACATGTGACTGGCTCAGTGGTGCCTAAGGGTCCAGTGGGTGCAATCCACAGGGAAGTTGACAGAGTAAAGGTGTCCAAACTGCTCGTGGACTCCTTGCACTGGTGGCAGCACCTCCCGAATCTTGTCAAGGTAGTACCTTTTCAGTTGCCTCCGCACACTCATGTGCTGACAGCTGATGCTTCCCTACAAGGCTGGGGGCACATTGCCAGGGAGCATGCACCCAGGGCCTATGGTCTCCGTGGGAGGCCTCCCAACAGATCAACCTGTTGGAACTGCGAGCTATTCAGCTGGCTCTACAGACTTTCTCTCCAGTCCTCTCCAACCAGTCTGTTTTATTTCAAACAATCAAGTAGCAATGTTCTATGTGAACAAGCAGGGAGGCACAGGATCCAAGCTCCTGAGCCAGGAAGCACAAGCTCTCTGCTCCTTGGCAGTCAAAAGGGGAATGTCTTTCAAAGCGGTCTACCAGAAGGGCCAGGAGAATTACTTGGCAGACAGGTTAAGCAGTCTTCTACAGCCTCACGAATGGCAGTTGGATCCACTGGTGGTCCAACAGGTCTTCCTGAAGTGGGGACTTCCAACCATGGACCTCTTTGCCAGTCCGCTGAACAGGCAGCTACCCAGGTTCTGCTCCAGACAACCACATCCTCTGAGGATAGCAGCAGATGCGTTTGTAATCTCTTGGTCTACGGGCCTACTGTATGCATTTCCTCCCACGCCTCTGGTGGCCCGGACCCTGTTCAAGATTCAGCAAGACAAGGCCTCAATGATTCTGATAGCCCCCAGGTGGCCCAGGCAACCGTGGTTTCCACTCCTTCTACAGTTGGCAGTGGATACCCCACTCACTCTGGGGTTGCAACCCGACTTCCTGACTCAGGATCAGGGGTCCCTCTTGCACCCGAACCTCAGGTCCCTCAACTTGATGGCCTGGCTGCTCAGAGGGTAGTTCTTGCTCCCTTGCTCCTACCAAGGGAGGTTGAGGAGGTGGTCTTGGCCTCCAGGAGGCATTCCACCCGGAAAGCCTATGCCCTAAAGTGGCGTAGATTTTCAGTATGGTGTTCTCAGCAACAGGAGGATCCTTTCTCCTGTTTAGTCCCGGTGGTGCTGCAGTATGTGCTTCACCTGTCGAACCTGGGACTTAAGTCCAACTCTGTTCGGGTCCACCTCAGTGCTCTCTCGGCTCACCACTCGCCGGTGGATGGCCACTCTCTCTCGGGTCACCCCTTGGTGTCTCGTTTCCTCGGAGCCCTACTTCTACTCAAACCACCAGTTCGTCCACCAGCCACGGAGTGGGATCTGAATGTGTTCTTGCAACAACTGACTCGCCCACCGTTTGAGCCGATGGCTACCTGCCACTTACACTTCCTATCGTGGAAGACGTTGTTATTGGTAGCCCTTACCTCGGCCAGGCATGTGAGTGAACTCCAAGTACTGGTTTCTGATAGGCCGTACACACGGTTCTATAAGAACAGGGTAGTCTTGCGGACTCATCCTAAGTTCCTTCCAAAGGTGGTCTCCTCCTTCCACCTCAGTCAGGAGGTGGTGCTTCTGACATTCTTCCCCAGGCTGCACGCCAGTAGAACCGAGACTGTCCTGCATACCCTGGATTGTAGGAGGGCATTGTCCTTTTACTTGGAACATACGCAAGGGCATCGGAGGGCTTTTCAGCTCTTCGTCTCTTTTGACCCTAATAAATTAGGGTTGCCTGTCACCAAACGTACGTTGTCCATTTGGGTAGCGGATTGTATCGCCTGGGCATACAGGGCAGCCGGCCTCTCCTTGGAGGGTTGAGTCATGGCCCACCGTGTCAGGGCGAAAGCTGCATCAGTAGCTCATCTCCGCTCTATTCCGTTGGCAGACATCTGCCGGGCCGCTACTTGGTCTTCAAGCCGGACTTTTGCGGCCCATTACTGCCTTGAGAGGGAGTTCTGAAGGGACAGTGCTTTCGGACAGGTGGTACTCTGTAATCTCTTTGAGGTTTAGGTAACTCCTACCCTCCGGCCCTTGTGTTGGGCTACCGTACGGGGGTGATCTCAGAGAAGATTCTTATCACGGTTGCTGAGGCTCTAGAGGGAGCTCTATTTTTCAGCTTTGGGTTCTCGGTAGCCCAGAGCTAGGGAGTCACCCATATGTGAGGACTGATTTCCTGCTTGGTCCTGGAGAAAGAGTAGTTACTCACCTGTAACAGGTGTTCTCCAGGAGCAGCAGGAATCAGGCCTCACGACCCTCCCTCCTCCCCTAGGAGTTGGTCATATGCTTCATTTTTGTTTTGTTGCTGTCTTTTAGCTATGTCATGAGACTGAGCAAGATGGCACCCTTGGGCGGGAAGGGGACCATGCAGGCGCGCTGCATTTCCAAAGTCTTTCTTTGAAAGCTGGGGAAATGCTCTGCACGGGGGCTCCATCGGCGCCGACGTCACCCATATGTGAGGACTGATTCCTGCTGCTCCTGGAGAACACCTGTTACAGGTGAGTAACTACTCTTTCTAATCATGACAAGCATTCTGCAAACACAAACTTTCTGTCTACCTCCCACAAACATATGCTTTCCAGTCTAGCTGCTTCTGCAAAATACGTCTTTGACTGTCTCACACATATCCACACACATCCACTCTAAGGCTGTCAGCAAATTCCAAGTTGCTCTCACTCTCCATGCTTCTGAATCGTTCTCCAGAGGACCCCAATACCCCATTTAGCCCTTCTCTACAATAAACAAACATAATGTAAAATATTTATTTATTCATTTAGCTATTTTTCTATACCGCTATTTCTATGGTCAAAGCGGTTTACAAGATAAACAACATATCTCAACAGGGCATTACATGGAACATATAACATAAATCATAACATAACGTAAAAGCAACATAAACTAAAAGAGGAACGTGTTGGGTAGGTAAATGACAAAAATGGAGGTAAATCTTAAGTTAAATTAACATTATAGCGGGGCAAGGGGATATTGGGTGGAAAGGGAGGGATGAGAGGATAATGGGGGTGATGGAGGCTTTGTACTTTATCTGCTCTCTGATGAATAACTAGTGTAGTTGCTTGAGTTGCATGGCCAGCTCTAGGTGTGTTGCAGAGAAAGGATGCGGCTGTATTTTGGGCCAGTTGAAGTGGATAAAGTACATATTTTGGCAAGCCTTGAAAGGAGGTTATATTAGTCGAAGCGAGGGAAAATGAGTGCCTGAAACAGTGTGCAAAAGTTGTGGATATTCAACAGCGAATTGAGCCATTGTACTGTTTTGATTTTGTAATATATGGCTCTTGTGTATTACGATATGTGAAGTTAGGGTCAAGCGTTCATCTAGTGTTACTCCCATATAGCAGATTTCAGATTTTATTTGTAGTTGTGTTCCAGCAATGGTTATGGTGGCAGGTGGGATGAAGTTGATGTCTTTGGTAATATATAGCAAATGAATAGCAAAGAGGATAGGGTGGATCTTTGGGAGACTCCCTGATGCTGAGTATATGGGGCTGATTTTTTGAAGCCCATTTTTACTTGGAGTTGACACTCTGTCAGATTACAGCCCTATTGACTGCAGTCATTGGAGGATGAAGTGATGGGGAAGAGTCAAAGGCTGCCTTGATGTCAAGGAAGATCAGAATGAATAGATTGTCAGTGAGGTCGGTCAAGAGAGTTTCAACCCCATGCTGGGGTCTGAACCCATATTGTTGAGGGTCAAGCAGGAAATGAGAGTCAATGTGGTCTTGGAGCTATGTCTGGACAATTTTTTCTATTACTTTTGACAGGAATGGTAGGCTGGTAATAGGTCTATATGGGTTTGGTTGGTTGGTTTACGCCAATTACAGTTCCTTTTTTTATTGGGCGGAAGGAGGCATTGTTGAGTTTGTTAGGCATATATCCCTGGTGGAGTGAAAGTTGTGTGATTTTGAGAATTCTGAGGATTAATTCTGCTCGGGAAATCTTGATCCAACTGATCGGGCAGGCATCAACTGGGGATGTGGTGGTGGTAATTTTCGTGGTAATTTTTTCAAGTTGTTCGGGTGAAATGGCTGTGAACAAGTTTCAGGTGATATTGACTTCTGAATGCTTGTGGATTTCATATGTTGGTGCTGTACATGTTCTTTTGTCTTAAGGGCTGGTCAGGCTTTGAAAAAAGTCTGCCATCATCGGGAGGGTAGAGGTATTTCTTCATATCGAATAGTTCCCTGGGATGGTTTAGGGAGCTTTGGATTAGTTTGGAGTAGTATTCCTTTTTTGCTTTGTATGTGAATGTCTAGTAGTGATGTGATTTGGCCATGTATTTGTCTTTCAGCGGATTTGGAGCATCTCAATTTTTTTTCTAGAAGCCTGAGATTACGTTTCATGTCTTTTAGCTTGGTGGTGTACTATGTGGTTGTGTTTTGTTTTTTGTAGACTGTGGGGGCATGTGGTTTTATGGCTACTTTGCTTACAGTTTGATTCCAGTTCTGGATGAGTGTGTCAATGTCTTCTGAGGTGTGCTGGAGCTGTGGATTTTATCTAGGAATTAGTTTTTTCTAAGTGGTAGAATCTGCGAGCTGAGGTTTGTGTTTGAGTGCTTTTGTGTGTGTGAGCCATGTGGGAGGAGAAACAAAATTGTTTTGTGGTTAGACCAGGGAACAACAGAGAGGGAAGGGGTTGGGAGCTGCTTGTTTCTGAGCATTTGCTGCAGGGCGAATATAAGGTCAACTGCATTTCCTTTTATTGTGGGTTGGTTTGTTGATAAACTGAGTATAGTCCAGAGTATCCATGGCTTCAATGAAGGCTTTTGATATCTTGGGGGCGGCAGATGGTAGATTGAGGCACCTAGGAGCAGGAGGTAGTTGGAGTGCGTTTTTTTTAGTTGCAGCAGTCTCTCTAGTAGGGCTGCTAGTTCATCTGCACAAGCATTCGGGGACCTATATGCGAGGCATAGTGTTATGAACTTATTTTGATAGATGCTGTGTCTGAACCGCCATCTGTGCTATTGGTTAAAATGTGAAAGTCGAGGTGTTTTTTGGTATGATAAAGACTCCTCTGCCTCTACACTTAGTTCTTGGGTAATTGAATATGTTGTTTCTCCAGGAACAAGCAGGAAGTCAGTCCTCACATATGGATGACGTCGGCGCCAATGGAGCCCTTGTGGAAGCATCTCCCCAGCTTTCAAAGAAAGTCTTTGGGAGATACCACCACGCATGGGTGGTCCCCTTCCCGCCCAAGGATGCCATCTTAATCAGTCTCCCTTTTTCCGCGGAGCCCTACAGATGCTTGTCTTATTCCCCGGAAAAAATCTTTTCTTTAACTTGTACACTCTTGTACTTTTCCGGCTTGTGCTGGCTCTTTCCCACCTTGGGACGCGATGCTGCAGCATTGGGCCTCGAAATCTTGCTTTTTGTGATGTTTTTGCTTTCACGCCCTTTTCAACTGCTGGCTGTGGGGAAGGTCTTTTTGCCCCAATGGTCACCAGTTTTAAAAATGTGATAGGTGTTCAAAAAATATGTCCATCACCGACACGCATGATTGTTGCCTCCGTTGTCTGGGTGCTGACCATGACCCGGAGGAATACCTCTTGTGCAAGAAAATTTCCACGAAGGCCATCCAGAGCCATCGGCTTAAGCAGGACAACATCTTCCATAAGGCAGACTCTATTTATTTATTTATTTACATTTCTTATATACCGCACTATTCGGCATCAGCGCGGTTCACAGAGAACAATATAAAAAAACCAGAACAACAAGCTGTTCGGTGTTACATATAACAGGAGCATAAACTTGGAAAACATGGGAGAACTATCTACATGGAGTAAATGATCTGATAACTAGATAACATACTCAAACTATTTACACAAATTAGCAAGAATGTTAGTGAGAATGAGAAAGCTGTGGTTGCGTTTGCGGTGGGACTGTAAGTTTCTTTTATCTTGGGTAGTATTTGATGAATAGGTTGAATTTGAGGGCCTTTCTGAACTGGGCTAAGTCGGTTATGGCACGGATATCAGGTGTTAGAGGGTTCCAACATTTTGGTGCGCAAAATATGAAAGCTCTGTTTGCTGTTGATAGGCTGCATGTTGTTATGGCCTTTGGCATTGTTAGAGAGTTCAGTGCTACCTGTCTTCTATTTCTGTTTGGTGGTACAGTTTGTATGAGCTTCATGAGTGAGTTGGCCGATAGACCATTGATGGCCTTGAAAGTGAGAATCAAGGTCTTGAACATAACCCTTCCGTGTATAGGGAGCCAATGGAGCTGCTTGAGGATAGGTGTAACATGTTCACTCTTGGACGCTCCTTGTAGAACTCTTGCAGCAGTATTCATAGCAAGCTGTAGTGAGCTCAGAGTGGATTGTGGGAGCCCTTGCAGAATGGAGTTGGCGAAGTCGAAGTGCGGTAAAATCAGTGCCTGGTAGATGGTTCTGAAGTCCTCTTGGTCTAGTAAGGAGCGTAGGTGCCTGAGCGTGCGTATCTTGAAGTACACAGCTTTTACAATATTATTTATGTGTGATTTCATGTTGAGACGATGGTCTAGGGTGACTCCGAGGTATCTTATTGTTTCCTTAGTGCATAGATCAGCTCCCTTGACACTTATATGTGGTGGAGGAATGAAGTTGGGGTCTTTTGTAATGAAGAGAACCTCAGTTTTCTTATGTTGAATGCGAAGGTTCTGTGATAGGAGCCATTCTGATACTGCGTCGAAGCAATTTGTTATAGGCAATAAATCCATTTGCAGTGTGGAAAATGGCATGTAGAGTAGGATATCATCTGCGTATATCATACATTTCACGTTGAATGATCTGATGATATTGCAGATAGGCTGCATATATATGTTAAACATGAGAGATGAAATAGAGGATCCTTGCGGAACGCCTTGTTTTTGATGGAAGAGTTTTGATTCTCCTGTTGCAGATTTTACGTATTGCATTCTGGTGTCAAGATACGATTTACACCAATCAAGTGTGGAGTTGCAGATGCCTCTCTCTTTAAGTCGTCCGAGGAGAATCTCATGGTTCACTGAATCAAACGCTGCTGCTATGTCTAAGAAGATTAGAACAACGCCTTGCCGGATGTTATTTATGCTAGTGAGAATATCATTGAAGAGGGTGGTAAGCAGTGTTTCCACGCCATGGTATTCTCTGAATCCATGTTGGGAATGGTCTAGAGGGGCTGCAGAATCTATGTGGTCTTGGATTTGACGTTGTGCCTCTTTCTCAAAAATCTTTGCTAAGAGGGGGATACTGGCTATAGGCCTGTAGAAGTCAGGTCGTTTTGGGTCTAGTTTGGCGTTTTTTAGCAGAGGTCTGATGGATGTGAGCTTTAGTGCGGAGGGGAAGGAGCCAGTTGTAAATGAGAGGTTCATGATTTTTGCAATGAAAGGGCTAAATGCACATCGAAGATCCTTTATCCAAAAGGCTGGGCAAGGATCGGTTTGCACAGTGGTGGTGTTCAGTGAGGTGATTGTGTCTTCGATGTGTTTGGCAGAAGGTGTGGCAAGTGCAGACAGGGATGTTAGGCAGGATGTTTCTTGTACATTGATTGTTGAGAGCTCATCTGTTTGTAGCAGTTTTGATTGCAAGTAGTCTGCAAATTCTTGTGGGTGCTCTCTATCCCAGTATACCCGGTAGTCTCACGCTTGAAGGCCTTGCTCAGCTCCTCCAAGCCATGCAAGGCTCCCGTGGCCCCTCAGCGTACTCGCAGGCACTCCGAACAAGGTACTCCAGAGCAAACGCATAAGAAGACCTCAAGAGCCTCTTCCGGAGATGTGGAAAAGCACAGGAAGTTATGCACCCAATTCCTCAGCCCCCGGCAAGATCTCAAAGAGTCTGAGTGGGAGCATCCCCGAAAGGTGCCCAGAATCTATGTCGTGGCCTCCAGTGATGGACCTCTGTCTCTCGAGAGTCATCCCATCAAGGACCCACTCTCCTCAATGCCTGACCTGGTCACTCTGGTGTCGGTGTCAATGGCTGCTACACCCCCCTTAGTGGGAAGCCCATATGTTGGCCCTGGAGTGCAGCGCTTCTGCATTCATTGCCTCTCAGCGGGTGCTGCCCGACCCCACAGAGATTGCAGGGACCTCGACCGAGGACTCCCTGGGCCACTGAAGCAATTCCTGACAGCCAGACACCTTGGTCAGATCCTTGGTGAGGATTTTGTTCTCGCTCCCATTCCTCGGGAGCGAGATCTTTGCAGGCAAGTGCCTCTGGTTCCGGCCACTGAGACCTCCCCTCATACCTGTCTCTGCCGGCTGGCAAGCGCCGATCCCCACTCGAGGACCCCTTCCTCGAGTTTGTCAGGGACATGGTTCGGGTGCTCTCTCTCACAACTGAGGCAGAGGAGGATCCTTGTATGGAGGAACTTAACATCCTCCAGTAAATGGCACCATCGAAGGATGTGGGAGAGCCCTGCGTCGGTTCCCATTGTCAGCTGTCAGCTGGATACGATGTACCGAGTCCAGTGGGGCCCAGGTTTCCATAAGGTGCAACTCCCCCACATGTCCATGGTGGTCGAGTCAACCAAGCACCAGCAAAAATGCCCTAAGTCACACTCTTTGGTGCCCCCGGGCAGAGAGTCCTGTACCTTCGACACCCTCAGGGGGAAATGCTACCAGGGTTCGAGGCTGACATGCTGTATTCAGACTTACCAGCTCTATATTGGCATGTTCCTCCGGGACCTGGCCAAGGAGCTCAGGGGCTTCACAGCTAGCCTCGATGGAGACCACCTCCAACATTTCCAGGCTCTTTTAAAGTCTGTCTCGGAGTGTTCCAAGTACTTATCTTGAGCTGGGGCTACGAAGGCTTAGATTTCAGTGCAAGGGTGGCAGCTGTGGGTATAGGCGTTTGATGCCAGGCCTGGCTCCAATCATCGGATCTTCAGCAGTGGGTACAAGAGAAGCTTCTTGATGTCCCCTGCCTCAGCGAATAGCTCTTCAGTAAGCCTATGGAGGACAAAGTAGCTGAAATAGAGACTAAGTATGTCACTTGTACCCGGCTCTCAAAGAAAACATCCACCCTGCCTCGGAAGAAGCCGCAGGGCAAGAAACGCCCTTTGCTCCAGAAGGGCTACCCTTCTTGAGGCAATCCCCCAAACCCTACCACCCCTTAGCAGGGTCCTCATGGCAAAGGAACAGACCAGGCCCTGTGCAAACTCAAGGGGCCCCAAATCCCAGCTGCCCACTCCAGCCCAGCCATGATCGGGATTTTGACATCTTCGGCATAGCCTCTCTTCCACTGGAGGACCAGCTTCCAACAGGGGGCGCCTGGTTCACTTTGCCCACTGGTGGGCCTCCATCACCACAGACTCCTGGGCTCTTCAGGTAGTCAAGGAGGGCTACTACATCCACCTCAACCAGGTCCCTCCACCCTTCTTTCCCGGGGAGCCCACTTGGTCTCCCCTGCACCAGACCTTGCTGAGGCAAGAGCTCACGGGAAGGACAGAGCTGTGGAGCCCGTTTCGCACCTCGCGAAAGGCAGAGGTGTTTACTCCAGGTACTTCCTGCTCCCCAAGAGAAAAAGGGGCCCGAGGCCCATCTTGGATCTGAGAAACCTCAACAAGTTTCTGGTGCGGGAGAAGTTCAAGATGCTCTCCCTTGGAACACTGCTGCCTTACCTCCAGCAGGGAGATTGGCTGTGCTCCATACCTTGGACTGCAAATGAGCCCTGTCCTTTTACTTACAATGGACCCAGAGCCACCGTAAAGCCTCACAGCTCTTTGTCTCCTTTGACCACAGCCACATGGGGCAGACGGTCACTAAATGGACCATATCCGTCTGGATGACAGATTGCATCGCCTTCACTCATAGCCATGCCAGAGGCCCCCTGGAGCACTGTGTCATGGCACACAATGTCAGGACAATGGTGACCTCAGTCGCGAACCTCCGGTAAGTGTTGATGGCTGACATCTGCCGGGCCATCACCTGGTCCTCTGTCCACATCTTTGCAGCCCTCTACTGCCTGGAGAGGGAGTCCCAAAGGGTCAGCACCTTCGGCCAAGCTGTACTCTGTAACCTCTTTGGGGGTTTAGGCAACTCCTGCCCTCTGACCCTTCTTGTTCAGGCTAACGGAGCCATGATTCTCCCTGGACACTGGGTCCTCAGAGTCTGCCTTCAGATATGCTCATGGCTGGGCTGTGGTTTTTCTACCGGTCCTTGGTAGCCCGGAGCTAGGAAGTCCCATATGTGAGGACTGATTTCCTGCTTGTTCCTGGAGAAAGAGTAGTTATTAACCTGTAACAGGTGTTCTGCAGGGACAGCAGGAATCAGTCCTCACAACCCTCCCTCTCCCCTTGGAGATGTTGTTCATTTTTGGCCATCTTCTTGGTTGGGCTCTTGACTGATCAAGATGGCACCCTTGGGCGGGAAGGGGACCACGAATGTATGGTGGCATCTCCCAAAGGCTTTCTTTGAAAGCTGGAGAGATGCTTCTGCGAGGGCTCCGTCGGCACTGACATCACCCATATGTGAGGACTGATTCCTAACTGGGTGTTAGTAGCTGGTTAATCAGTACATTGTCAGATTCAGTAAACCAAGATTCAGTTACATAAAGAACATCTATTTGGTTGTTGGTGATGTAGTCCAAGAGGAGCTGGATTTTATTTTGTGCAGAGTATATGTTGAGAAGCGTGTATCTGAGGTGATGAGAGTTGTTCGCAGATTCGTAATCATGTGTTGTTGCTGTAAACGTTTGGTGTTTAATTCGGATGAGGAGGTGATAGGCTGAGTCTTGGTCTGAGAATGGGAAGGGGTAATGGGTGGTGAGGGTATGTGTGTATGATTGGTATGTGATTGGAGGGGGGAGCTCGTGAGGTAGAGGGCGAGAGGAGTGCGGTGAGGCATAACAAGCTGAGTAAGATGATTATAGGCACCAGTCTTAAGCTGTGGTTATAGGTGTAGCTTGCTTCTTTGAGAAAGAGTCTGTGTATACTAAGGGTGGTGTGAGGCACCAGTGTGAGGGGCCTTTGAGAGAAGTAGCTGGAGGGTGGTCAGGGCTGGTGAATAAGTGGAAGTGTACGTTGTTAATGCTTGATTCATAGCCAGTGTTCATGCATATTTAAGTAAAAGTAGACCAGAAGAGCCACACCTTACACAAATTCCTAAAGTAGCTGAATTCCTATCCTTCTTAAGTTTCTGGGGAAGCCCATCCAGCAAATTAGACCTACATGAGACCCCTCCCCCCCCAGGGGTTTAAGAAAGGGAAAGATTTTAGTGAAACTCCCTCAGAGATTTGAGAAAGTAAAGTAGAGGAGAAAGGGGCTATTTAACTATCTGTTGGCACGAAGCTCTCAAAACAGAGCAGGAGCTGAACACTTCTGTACTGGGAAAGTGATACCCCAGTGTAGTAACCAGACAGTGGCTATAGAGTGAAACAAACTACAGAGGGGTAGAACCATGCAAATTTGTGTCCAGCATCTCCTCTTTTCTCTATCCATCCCCACATGTCCAGCCCCTCCTCTCTCTCTCTTTTTCTACCCCTATCCCCCCCATTTCCTGCCTCTTCTCTCTATCTGTCTCTACCCCCCACATGTCCAGTTTCTCCTCTCTCTCTATCCTTATCCCCCTGATGTCAACCTCTCCTCTCTTTCTCTCCCTATCCCTCCTCAAGTCCAGCATTCCCCCTCTGTCTCCCTCCCTTATCCATCATCCCCTTCAATATCCTTATGGACCCCTCCCATAAAAAGCAACCTATGGCCCCTTTCTGTATCCTCAAACAAACCAACACATGGTTTGCTAATTCAGAGTCACAAATAAAACAAAACAATCACCAATGGAGGAAAAGACCTCAAAACATACAGCCAAACAAAGGCTCTAAATGGATTCTGTAATACTAATCCCATCATCACCACCCAGGGCAGTGTACCGGCAAGTTTACAGTAACATCGCTCTTCACCATCATAGGTCAAAAAATCTCCAAACACAATATCAACATGAAAGCCCACAATTCTCCGGGAACAAGCAGGAAGTCGGTCCTCACATATGGGTGACGTCGGCACCGTCAGAGCCCTTGCAGAAGCATCCCCCCCCAGCTTTCAAAGAAAGCCTTTGGGAGATGCCACCACACATGTGTGGTCCCCTTCCCACCCAAGGGTGCTATTTGCTCAGTCTCCTTTTTTCCACGGAATCCTTCAGGCGTTTGTCTGGCTTGTCCCTGGAAAAACTTGATTTTTCTCTCCAAGTTTCTTACTCGCCTCCAGTATTGCTCTTTCCGCCTACTGACCTCGTTTGGTCTATTTTGCTAATTTTTCATTCTTTTCTTCTCTGGCAGCTTTATCTACCCCTGGCAGCCCAGAGAGACTTCGACCTCGCAGGGGTATTTTTTCCCCCATGGCTACTAGTGGCTTTAACCCTTTTCAGGCCGAACCCAAAACTCTCGGGATCCAAAGTTCTGACTAAATATTCCCATCAAATGGTATATAATACATGACCATAGCAGAAGGAAAATCACTATTAGAACATATTGAAAAAGATGGGTACAATTTTCCTAAAATATGCAAAAATGAACCCGGCTGCAGAATGTGGATTAAAAATTTAAAGTAGGCCTTCAAAGGGTTAAGAAGTGTGATCGGGGGTTCTGGTGACGTCAGGGAGCGAGATGGCGGCTTTCTGAGGGAGCTCTGAGGCGCTCGATAGCAAAGCGAGAAAACGAGCGACCCTACCCTGACTGCGGAGACGCAGAAAGTTAAGGCAAGAGCCTAAGGCACTGGTGCACATGTCTGTAAAAAAGCGGCTCAGTAAATCCAAAACAATTGCCAAATCTCAGATCTGTATAATAAATCCAATTAAAAAATCAGATCACGAAACAGGACAAACAAAAACAACACTTACAACACAAAATATATATGATTATATTTAAATGTCCACCAACCCTGCCTCAGATGGCTTTAAAGATAGTCGTCTTCAGGTTATTAGCCGTTATACTCTCCAAAAGAACGTCCTTCCAAAAGAGTGGCGTCCCGAAACACAGCGCTGGGTTTTTTCTCGATGATTCAACTTTACAAAATCTCTCGGAAGATGCTTTCCTGTTGAAATATCTTGGGAGTTTTCCCTGGTGAAACACATGGATGCCGAATGTTGCAGGACCCCATTGCCAGCTAAGTTTTGACTTTTTGGTCATTGAGAATTTGTAATCTTGGCATTGTGGCTCTTTGGGTCTGCTTTGTTTTCATTAAGACTGTTGTAGATATAGATAAAAAATAAAAAAGATTAAAGGGAGAAGTCCGTTCATACGAAGGGGTGTTTTTGTCCCCCGACTTGACGGATGTTCCTACATTTAAATATAATCATATATGTTTTGTGTTGTAAGTGTTGTTTTTGTTTGTCCTGTTTCGTGATCTGATTTTTTAATTGGAATTGTAAAAAAGCGGCTGGCAGAATACCGTTCCCCCTATGCGATGGCGGAGGAGACAGGGAGAGGAAGCCATGCGGACAAAATGGAGGCTGATGTGGCAGAGTGGCCTGACACGGATGAGGAGCCTGATATGAACCCGGACTCTTTGGGGGGCTTAAAAGAGTGGCTCACGGACTTTAAAGAGGAGCTAAAGGCGGAAATGGGCTCCTTTAAGAAGGAGCTAAAGGAGACTCTGAGCTCTCTCAAGCAAGATTTGAAGGAGCTAGGGGCCAGAGTGGAGGATGTGGAGGAGTGGCTAGAGCAGAATGTAGGAGCGGTGGGTGATCTGCGAGCCGGCTGGGCAGAGCTGAAACAAGCCCAGGACCTTCTGAAGGCGAAGACCGAGGACCTTGAAGACAGATCGCGATGGTGCAATGTGCGTGTGAGGGGGGGGGGGGGTCCCCGAGGAACAACGATACAAGGATTGCGAGGAGACATTGACACAGCTGTTTAAGGCAATCCTAAAGGAGGCGGACCCCACGGGCAAGTGGGAAAATAGGCAGATGCATATGGAAAGAGCCCACTGGAGCCTAGGCCCTGCTCGTGCTAACAGGCCTAGAGATGTGATAGCATATATGAGCTCCTTTAAGTTGAAAGAGAAGCTGTTGGCAGCGGTGCGAAAACTTGGGCCCTACAAGTGGGAAGGGGCGACGATTGAGCTTTATCAAGATCTGTCGGCGGGCACGCTGCAACGGTGGTGGGAGCTGCGGGAGGTCACAGCCCTGTTGCGTAGAGAAGGCTGGAGATACAAGTGGCTCTACCCGTTTGGGCTCCTGGTCACAGTTCAGGGCACCTCGAGAAGAATCCAGAGTGCGGAAGGGGCATGGCAAGCACTGCGCGACCTGCAGGTGGAGAATATCCCGGAGAGCCACACGGGTAGCCAGCCAAAGGAGCAGCGACCACAGGTGATTAGTGCGGGGTTGAAGTGGCAGAAAGTGGAGAACAAGAGCAGACGGCTTACAAGGCTTTCCAGAGGCACCGAGCAGCGTTCGAGGGAAGGGATGGCGGGAGAGTGAGGGGGACGAGGACTTTCCTGGCCCTCACCGATGGACGTCTGGACCGCAGAGGACTTTGTGGACTGAGAGAATAAGCCTGCATTTATATGTGTATTGGGACACAATGTAGACTGTGGTTGCGATGGAGAGGAGTATTGAAGGCCTGAAGGGCATGCACCTGCTTCCACCGGTGGCGTTGAGAAGGTGGTGAGCAGGGGAAGGGAGGGGGAAGGGGACTGGAGGTATGAGTGGGTAGTAAAGGCATGGGGGGGGGGAAGGGGACGGTTGGGTGGTGAGTAGGGGCTATAGAGCTGATATGGAGCGAGACAGCCTGAGCTAACTGGGGTCTCGATTCTGAGGAAGGGGGGCGAGGAGGGGGGGAAGTTGGGGAGGTGGAAGGGGGAGGAGAGAGCGCCTGGGGCATGTCACTGGTGCTATCATGAGCACTCCAGAGGGAGTGGTATGGCAGGGGAGGGGAGGGATGGGGCGGGAGGGGGGAGCTGGGGAGAGGAGGGAGGGGGTGGGGTTGGGAAGGGGCCGGCGGAACTACGGCAGGGTAAGCGGGGAAGGATATGGGAGAGAAGGAAGACCTAATGGGGAAGATAGGATCTATTAATATTAAGGGGCTGAACACCCCGCAGAAATGACATCAGCTGTATAGGGAGGTCACTAGGCTGGGATGGGAGGTTGTGTTGGTGCAGGAGACCCATTTGCGGAGAAAGAACGAGGGGCTGCTGCGGAACACAATGTACCCACAGCAATATTTTGGGGGAGCTCGGGGGGCGGAAGCGAGCAAGAAAGGGGGAGTGGCGATATTGCTGAGGCGGGATAGCACCTTTAGGGTTAGTGAGGTGGCAAGGGATAAAGAGGGAAGGGTATTGATTCTGGGGGGGGGGGGGAATGGCAGGGGGAAAAGGTAACTTTGGTTAACATCTATGCACCGAATGAGAGGCAGATACAGTTTTGGATAGGTGTGAAGGACTTATTGGGCCAACACGTGCATGGGAAGCTTATAATGGGGGGGGATTTTAATCTGGCCCTAAACCTGAAGTGGGATCGGCAAGCCCAGGGGGGGGGGGGGGATGGGAAGAATACTGTCAGAAGGATGTTGAATAGAATTATGCAGGTGTATCACTTGGGGGATATGTGGAGACAGCACCATGAGGGGTGCAGAGAGTATACTTTTTACTCAGCACCACACGATAGCTATAGTAGGATAGATTATCTATTGCTGGACAGTAGGTGGGGCCATAGGATACAGGAGGCAGAGACTGGGAACATCACCTGGTCGGATCATGCGCCCACATGGGTGGGAATAGGGCCTAATAGAGAGGAGGGGGTGGACGCGATTCTGGAGGCTAAATGAAAGCCTATTGAAAAAGGAGGGGGTGGTGCGGGACATCAAAGAGTGCCTGCAGGAGTATTGGACACTCAATGACACTAGGGAAGTGGGGAGGGTGGGCCTTTGGGAGGGAATGAAGGCAGTGGTAAGGGGGCGGTTGGTGATGTGGGTCGCTAGGTTTAAAAAGCAGCGCCTTGCCAGAGAGGATGTTCTGCAGCAGACGATAAAGTGCGTGGCAGAACGTTATAAAGCCCAGGGTAGGAGGTGGGACTTTAAGCAGTTAAACCAGCTTAGAATGGAGCTGAACAAATTACAGGTTGATGAGATTGGGTTTAAGTTGGCCAGGATGAAGCAGGGCTATTATGAGTGGGGGGATAGGGCAGGGAAAATGCTGGCCAATAAATTGCGGATAAGAGAGGCACGGACGGCAATAGTGGGGCTGAAAGGGGAAAGGGGAGAGACAATAAGTTCCGAGCAACAAATTGGGGACCGTTTTTGCCAATTCTATAGGGAGCTATACAGGAGGAAGGAGGGAGGGACGGGGGAATCGGGTGAGGATTTCTTAGGGGGGATAGAGTTGACTGTGCTGGAGGAGGCGGACAGTCAGAGCCTAGAGGGAGATATTACCAGGGAGGAGGTGGAGCAGGCCCTGGGGGCGTTGCCGCCTGGGAAGGCCCCGGGCTTGGATGGCCTGACAGGGGCCTTCTACAAAACGTTCCGGGAGGACCTGATGGAAGGCTTGGTGGGGGTAGCTAATGGGATACAACAGGATGGGGGGCACCTCTCAGCGGAGATGCTTACAGCAGGGATTACAGTACTGCTCAAGGGGGGGAGAGACCCTATGCAGTGTGGGTCATATCGCCCTATCTCATTGATAAATGTTGATGTCAAAATCATAGCGAAGGTGTTGGCCAATAGATTGGCTTGGCTGATGCCGGGACTGATAGGGCCCGACCAAACGGGATTCATAATGGGGCGGCAGGCCTCTGACAATATAAAGAGGGTATTGGAGGCAGTTTGCCGCCTTCCCCTGGTGCCTCGCCCCCCAATGTTGCTGTCTATTGATGCTGAGAAAGCGTTTGACAGGGTGGATTGGGACTTTCTGTTCCTCGTGATGAGGAGGATGGGCATAGGCCCCAAGTTTATGAGGTGGGTACAAGCTTTATACAGGGGCCCTAAAGCGAGGGTAAATATCAATGGGAGGTATACTGCGGCTCTGGACTTGGAGAGGGGGACGCGCAAGGGGTGTCCCCTTTCTCCAATTTTGTTTGCAATAGCCATAGAGCCTTTGGCGTGGGCGATCAGGGGGAACGGGAAGGTGTGGGGGTTGCAGAGGGGGGGACACCACCATAAGATATCTCTCTTTGCTGATGATGTTCTAATGGTGGTGACACGGCCGGAGGAGACATTGCCGGAGCTTCTGAAGCAGCTGGAAAGGTATGGGGAAGCCTCAGGATTTAAAATGAACCCAGATAAAACTGAGGCTTTGAGTATTAATTTGCCCGGGCCACTGCTGGAGAGGTTGAAGCAGGTTTACCCCTTTAGATGGACAGAGCGAGCCATCCGGTATCTGGGGGTTAATATTACGCCACACCCACAGGGGCTGTATGGGGCAAATTATAGCAAACTGTGGAAGGAGATCGGGCAGGATCTGCAGAGGTGGGCAAGTTCAGAGATATCATGGTTGGGCAGGATAGCAGTGGTAAAAATGAATGTGCTCCCAAGAGTGCTGTACTACTTCCAGGCGTTGCCGGTCGCTATCCCGGGGGCCCATTTAAGGGGGCTACAGAGGAGGTTGAACCAGTACATCTGGAGGAAACGACCGCCTAGGATAGCGCGGGAGGTGCTGTATAGGAGGAGAGAGGAGGGGGGGGGTGGGCTGGGGGTGCCAAACCTGCAGATATATTACTGGGCGGCCCAGGCGCGTCATGTGATGGACTGGCGCGACGAGGGGGAACAGAAGAACTACGTGGTGATGGAAAGGGAGTGTGGGGGGGGGGTCCCTGGCGGGCCTGCCCTGGATGGGAAGGGAAGAGAGAGGGGTGAAGGTGCTGGAGAACCGCTATGTGAAACATGTCCTACAAGAATGGGATAAGATTAGGGGGTTAGAAGGGGGGGGGGGTTCAGCTCTCCTTGATGAGGGAGATATGCTCGACTGAGGAGTTCCGCCCAGGGAGAGAGGGGGGATGTTACCGAAGATGGGCGCAAGGGGGATTGAAGTGCTTTTACCAATTTGTGGATGGGGGGGAATGGGTTCCATTCGCAGACTTGCGGGAGGCGTATGGTCTGCAGGAAGGGGACAGATTCTACTATGGGCAGGTTACACATTTCCTTCGGAAGAAACTGGGGAGGGAGGGCTTAGAGAGGGATTATACACCATTAGAGGTGGTGTGGTATGGCAGGAAGACTTCGCCAGGCTTAATATCGGCGTTGTATAAGGCGATACAGGGGCCACGTACAAGCAAGCATAGATATATGTTGGAGTGGGAAGGGGATTTATTTATTTATTTATTTAACATTTCTTCTATACCGCGCTATTACAATCAGCGCGGTGTACATCGAACAAAACATACTACAATGCATACAAGCAACATTGAGTTTTACATAGAACAGGGCCATGGAACTAGAGGAGGGGCAATGGAAAACTATATTTGATCAGGTGAGGTTCTTGCCTCTGTCGGTAGCTATCAGGGAAAACTGGTACAAGGTGGTTATGCGATGGTACTACACACCATCTCGCCTGCACAGGATGTTCCCCGGAGCATCCAATCTATGCTGGAGAGAATGCGGGGAGGTGGGTACCTTTTTCCACATATGGTGGACTGCCCCAAGATTCAGAGATACTGGGGGGAGATACGGGAGTGGATTAAGGAAGTAGTAGGGGGGGAGGTGGCCCTGGATTCCGGTGGGTTCCTGACGGGGTGGTGGAAGGAAGGGGGGCCTGAGCAAGGGAAGCGGCAAATAATGGCGTGCCTGAGCGCGGCCCGCTTTGAATTGGCGTACAGATGGAAACAACGAGAAGCCCCGAGGGTGGAGCACTGTGTGGAAAGACTCAGGCAGGTCTATTTAATGGAAAAACTGACTGCCGTGCAACGGCAGAAAGTGGAGAGATTTGAACAGCAATGGGGAAAGGTGCTGGCCTATTTGCAGAAGGAATCTTTGGCGTAGAAGGATGTGGAGGGGGGAGGGCTACTAGGGTGGGGGGGCTGGGGTGGGGAAGGGAATACGAGGATGGGAAAGGGGTTAGTATGGGGATCGGGGATTAGGGTGGGTTGGGGGGGCAGGATAGGGGGGGAGGGTGGGGGGGGCTAGGGGATGGAGATGGGGGGATGATGACTGCCAAGTGCTGAGTGTGCAAAGATATAAGGAAGCAGTGTACAATGGACCTCCTGAATTGAATGTATTATAGTAGGTCCCTTATATGAGGATCTAGTTTAGTAATATGTTTGGAGTGTTTCTTTTTTTTTTTTTTTGTGTGAAGCAATAATGAGGGTGGATTAAGTTGCTTCTAAGAGCAGTTAGAGGCTCTGTAGTATATTTTATTCTTTGTACTATGGTTTATCTTGGCTATTGTACTATGTTTGGAATTTCAATAAATACTTTAATTTAAAAAAAAAAAAAGTGTGATCGGTGCTCTAAAATTATGTCTCTGACAGTCACATACGACTGCTATCTCTGCTGCCTTGGGCCAGACCATGACCTGGCAGCCTGCGGTCTCTGCAAAAGGATGTCCAGTAAGGCCCTCAAGAACCGCCAGCAGCAGCGTGATAAGTGTTTCCCTGAGTCCCTGGTGCCCCCAAAGGCCAAGCCTCGTCTAAGGCCTTGACATCTCGGGCAGAGGCTTCCAAACCCGAGCCTCGTTGTGGGTCCTCAGAAAGGGGGTCTCCCTCAAGGGAATCCAGGAAGAAGAAACCCTTGAAGACAGCTTCCTTGGATGGTTCCGACCGGCCCGGTGCTCCCTGGGCCTGGTCCCGCAGTCTGAGATGTTTGTCCAAGGTGTCGGAGAAGGAGCGGCCTGTGTAAGTCCCCCGGAAAGATCTGACCATGGACCGGCCTCAGTCCCCAGACACTATCCTCGTCAAGGATTCCCCTTTGGGGGAACCAGCATCGGGCCCGAGTCCCTCAGTGCCTGTGCCGAAAGCTGTGGAGCCTTCTGATCTGGAGTCCAGAATGGCAGCCCTGGAGTGCAGTTTTTTTGCCTTCATGGACCAGCAGCGGGCGCTATTGTCTGGCACAAACCAGTTCATCTGCCCCGACCACCGGGCCTTTGACATCCAAAACTTCCCCAGAGGCCGAGCCGCTCGACAGGACTGCAGTCATCCCCGGAAATTTTGCCGGGCACTGGCTGCAGGGCATCTGGGGCACCGAGGCCCGCGGAGCAGCCCTCCTACGAGTCCTTGATGGAATACTCCGAATGGGAGACGGAGGACAAGGAGTCTCCCGATACCCATCGCCACCACGACGTCCCATCTGACTCTCCCATCTTGGAGACTCAACGGCGGTCCCTGCCCGAGGATATGGGCTTCCTTGATTTTTGTCAAGGACATGTCTAAGGCCCTGGCGTTCCCGACTAAGTCGGAGAAGGACCTTCAGGTGGATGAGTTGGAAATCCTCCAGTACGAGGCTCCTCCATAGGAATCGCTCATGGTGCCCAATCCTTCCATCCTGGAACAGCTGATGCTCCGAATGTGGGAGACACCAGCTTTGGTGCCAGTGGTGAGCAAATGGCTCGACTTGATGTATTGAGTCCGCCGGAGCCCAAGCTTCCAAAAGTCACAGTTGCATATTCCATAGTGGTGGAGTCAGCCATGCGTCGGCTGAAAAGCCAGAAGATGCAGTCCTTGGTGCCCCCCCGGCAGGGAGGCCCGCACCTTCGACACCATTGGCAGAAAGTGCTACAAGGGCTCAATGCTCATCGGCCGCATCCAGGCCTACCAGCTGTACATGGGCATGTACCTGAGAGATCTGGTGAAGGAACTTGCCGGGTTCTCAGCTGATCTCTCTGAGGAACCCTTGCAGTGGTTCAAGTACCTGGCCAAGGCAATCCGTAAGTGCTCCAAATTCATGTATTGAGCGGCCTATGATGGGTTCAAGTTGGCGCCTCGTGTAGTGGTGGCTGGCATCTGTGCACGCTGCCAGGTTTGGCTACAGTCGTCCGACCTCGAGCAGTGGGTTCAGGACAAATTGTTCGATGTCCCCTGCCAAGGAGAGAACCTCTTTGGCAAACCCATGACTGACAAGGCTGCCGAGCTAGAGACCAAGTTTATGATGAAGACCAGGCTCTCCAAAAAGACCACTGCTCCTCCCCGATGTAAGGGCTCAGGTAAAAAGTCTTTTACCCGAGGAAGGGAGCTGCTTACCGAAACTACCCACCTTATCAGGCTTCCCCAAGTCCCCAATAGGTTCATAGGCAAGGGACATGGGCATGGCCCGCATTAGTAGAAGGCTCCAAAACCCCAGTCACCGACTCCAGCCCAGCCAGTGGGGAGTTTTTGACTCCTTGAGCATAGCCTATCTACCCCAAGATCAGCAGCCCACAGGGGGACGTCTGTCCCTCTATGCCCAGAGGTGGGTGTCCATCTGGGTGGGTAGTCAGGGAGGATTACCTCCTCCACCTGACTCAGACACCTCCCCCTTACTTTCTGAGAGAGCCCCTAAGGGACCTTCTACTGAAGGAGTTGGCAGGTCTTCTGAAGGACAAAGCGATGGAACCGGTGCTCCACCATCTCAAGGGCAAGGGGTTCTACTCTAGGTACTTCCTCGTGTCAAAAAGGACAGGGGCACACTGCGTTTATGGTCCTGTTACGAACGATTAATTACAGTATATGGTGATAATAAGTCGTTCAGTATCAACACAATGAAGAGTGGAAATAATCTTAATAATTTCCTTTTGATCAGGAACATTTGCTACTAATAAGGTCTCAGACTTATTGCGGCTATACCATTCAGACTCGCGTCATAAACCGGTATCTTGCCTTATAGCATCAACGACCTTCAAAGGATTTCCCCAGTGGAGCTACTCATTTGGAAAGCCAGTGCAGCAATTCATAAAGCAGCTTTAACAGCTTCAACAAAATCCAAAATATGAAATAAACACTTAGCTTTCAGCTAGTGAACTCTTAGCTCCTCTGGCACACAGACTTCTTATTAGTAGCAAGTGCTCCTGATCAAAAGGAAATTATTAAGATTATTTCCACTCTTCATTGTGTTGATACTGAACGACTTATCACCATAAAAAGGACAGGGGGCCTAAGGCCCATCCTCAACCTGCACAACCTCAACAAATTCCTGGTGAGGGAGAAGTTCAAGATGCTCTGCCTTGGAACATTGCTGCCTTACCTCCAGCAGAGAGATTGGCTATGCTTCTTAGACCTCAAAGATGCTTATACCCACATCCTCATCCACCCCAACCACAGGCAGTATCCGCGGTTCGTAGTGGGGGGCAGGCATTTTCAGTACAGGGTGCTCCCCTTTGGCCTAGCCTCTGCCCCAAGAGTTTTCACAAAATGCCTGGCAGTCATGGCCGCCTTCCTCCGGCTCCAGGTTGTCTTCATCTTTCCCTACCTGGGCGACTGGCTCATAAAGAGAGGCACGGCAAACCACCTCATGCACCATCCAGATTCTGCAACACTTGGGGCTTGTCATAAACTACCCCAAGTCTCATCTCATCCCAACACAGTGTCTGGAGTTCATTAGGGCAAAGATCGACACCCTCCAGGGGTAATTTGTAATCTTTAAGTTCTCTCTGTTTTGTACTTAAGGACATTTGGGTTACTTTTGTCGTCTTGGAACCTCTCTGTTGATGTGCCCTAACTTCAATCTTTTTCTACTATTCTTCAAGGATACATCGTTCTGAACCATGCACTCTTGGGTGACTGTTTGCTTTCTTCTATTATCTAGTTTAAAAGCTGTTCTGTCTCCTTTTTAAGGGTTAATGCCAGCAGCCTGGTTCCAGCCAAGTTAAGGTGGAGCCCATTCCTTAGGAAAAGCCCCTCTTTTCCCCAGAATGTTGCCTAGTTCCTAACAAATTCATAACCCTCATCCTTGTACCATTATCTCATCCATGCATTGAGACTCCAGAACTTTGCCTGCCTTTTGGGTCCTGCGTGTGGAACAGGAAACATTTCAGAGAATGCTGCCCTGGAATTTCTGGATTTCATCTTCCTATCTAAATGCCTAAATTTGGCTTCCAGAACCTCCCTATGTCATTGGTACTACCACACTTCCCTATGTCATTGGTACTAACATATACCAAGACAGCAGACTCCTCCCTAGCACTATCTTAGACATTGTTTAGGTGGTGCATAAGGTCCGCTACCTTAGCACCAGAAAGGCATGTTACCAGGCGATCCTCACATCCACTAGTCACCCAGCTATCTACATGCCTAATGATCAAATCACCAACTATAATGGCTGTCCTGACCCTTCCCTTGTAGGACAGGTCCTAGCTACCAGATCACTTTCTGACACACCAGGGTGATGCTCTCCTGTCACATCACCTCTCGCCTCCATGGCAACAGGGATACTGCCAGACTGGAGGTGGGATTTCAGGACTATATCCCTGTAGGTCTCGTCTATGTACCTCTCTATCTTCTTTATGTCCTTCAAGTCTACTACTTTAGCATCCAGAGTTCGGACTCGTTCCCTGAGAGCAAAGAGCTCCTTGCACATAGTGCACACGTAAAACCCCTCACCAACTGGGAGAAAATCATACATGTGACACTCAATGCAAAAGACTGGAAAGCTCCCATCTCACTGCTGGACTGCTGTCTGAATCTTAGTTTTAAGGTTGTGTTTATGTATTTAAGTTGTTTATTTACATAGATTTGCTGGGAAAATATTTATGCTAAAAACTATATCTAATATGTTTTTCACCTCAAAATTAATTAATATTAGGTCCTTAATGTATGCCTGATGAGGATAAACAGCTAAACTTGAGAGTGAATATGTGCACCTCTTTCCCTTTAAGAGGTTTAAGAGCCTATAAAGCTACAGTTATCCCAGGGGTGGGTGGGTTTTTGGGGAGAGAGGAAGGGAAAGAAGACCTATTAAAAGTTGGCTTAGAATTAGGTTAGATATGGTGTAGGTGAGTGGAGATGGGTGTCTAAGGTGAGGGGGGTGGAGCAGGGACTTGTTACATGGACAGATCATGCCCCAGTCAGTGTCACCTTCGATCTGGGTATCCAGGACATAGGTATATGGTTCTGAGGGTTAAATGATTCTCTCTTGGAAGAGGAGGATGCGACTAGAATTCGTTGGGTCATCCAGTAGTACATTCATTTTAACGCAGATGGGGAGGTTGTTTTAAGAACAGTGTGGGATGGGTTGAAGGTGGTGGTCAGAGGGTATCTTATAAGTATAGCGGCACAGGCCAAAAGAGTGAATGGTGAATTTGAAAATCAGCTTCTGGATAAGATCAGAATTCAAGAAAGGAACCACCAGAGTGATCGCAACTCACTGAAGCTGGCAGAGTCGATTAAGCTGAGGGGGAAGCCGAGTAGGTTGAGGGCTAAGGAGATAGAACATGAGAGAGAACAGCTTTTAAACTAGATAATAGTGGAAAGCCGACTGTCGCCCAAGAGCACATGGTTCGGAAGAATGTATCCTTGAAGGATACTACCAAAAGCAGAGAGGTTCCAAAAAGAGTAAAGTAGCCCAAATGCCCTCAAGTATGGAGCAGACAGAGCTTAAAGATCCCAAATTACCCATGTCTACCAATAGCCAAATTAATATGAATAAAATACAGTCTCTAAAATGTTTGTATGCAAATGCTAGAAGTCTAAAAAACAAGATGGGAGAGTTAGAATGTATAGCACTAAACGAGAGGTTAGATATGATTGGAATATCAGAGACATAGTGGAAGGAGGACAACCAGTGGGACACTGTGATACCTGGGTACAAATTATATCGTAATGATAGAGCTGATCAAATTGGTGGAGGGGCTGCGCTCTGTTAGAGAGGGCATTGAGTCAGAAAGGATTAAAGTTTTGCAGGAAATAAAATTTGCTGTAGAATCTCTATGGATTGAAATTCCATGTAAAAAGGGGAAGGCGATGGCAGTGGGGGTGTACTATCGACCGCCTGGCCAGAATGAACAAATGGATGATGAAATGCTCAAAGAAATCAAGGAAGCTAACAAAAGTTACAGCGCAGTAATAATAATGGGTGATTTCAATTACCCCGGTATCGACTGGGTCAGTGTCACGGCAGGACATGCTAGGAAGATAAAGTTCCTAGATGAAATAAATGACTGTTTCTTGGAGCAGCTGGTTCATGAACCTACCAGAGGGGAAGCAATATTAGACCTAGTCCTTAGTGGAACACCAGATGTAGTGCAAGAGATAAGGGTGTTGGGGCCACTTGGCAATAGTGATCATAGCATGATTGCCTTTGATTTAATTAGTGGAGGAGGGATAGTAAGGAAATACACAGTACTACCTTTTAACTTTCGAAAGGGAGACTATGATAAAATGAGGAAAACCGTTAAAAAAAAACCTAAAAGGAGCAGTTGCAAAGGTTAAAGACTTACATCAAGCTTGGGTGTTATTGAAAAATACTATCTTGGAAGCCCAAGCCAGCTTTATTCCATGCTTTAAGAAAAGTGGAAGGAAGTCAAAAAAACTGCCAGCATGGTTTAAAGGTGAGGTCAGAGAGGCTGCTGTTGCCAAAAAAGCATCTTTCAGGAAATGGAAAAAAGAGTCAAACGACAAAACCTGGAAACAGCACAAGCACTGGCAAGTCAAATGCAAGGCATTGATAAAGCAGGCAAAGGGAGAATTTGAGAAGAAGCTTGCTGCGGAAGCAAAAACGCAAAATAAAGATTTTTTTCAAGTACATTCGCAGCAAAACAACCTGTAAGAGAGTCAGTTGGTCCATTAGATGATAGAGGAGTTAAAGGGGCACTAAGAGGCGACAAGACGATGATAGAGAGACTGAATGAATTCTTTGCTTCGGTCTTTACTGAGGAAGATATAGGGATGTTACCCATGACTGATGTGGTATTTAAAGGTGTGGAAGAATTGAAGGAAATAGCGATACATCGGGAAGATGTATTACAACTATTAGATAAACTGAAGAGTAGCAAATCACCTGGGCCGGATGGTATACATCCAAGGGTGTTGAAAGAAAAAATAGTTGAAAGTTGAATAGTTGAAAGAAAAAATAGTCTTAACACGAAGAGCGGCAATCTCACCTTGCTTCCGCTCTCATCAGGAATCATATAGCTGCACTTAGCGGCTTTGTATATAGTTGCCTTTTGTACATAGTTTATTATGTTCGCTGTTTAAGAAACCTGTTTAATGTAAACCTGTTTAATGTATTGCCCTGTTCATTGTAAGCACTGATCAATGTTGTGAAGTGTAATTTCTGTTCACTGTAAACCGCGCTGATGTCGAATAGCACGGTATAAAAGAAACTTTAAATAAATAAATAAATAAATATGAGATTGCAGACCTGCTATTAGTAATCTGTGAACTATCATTAAAATCATCTCTAATACCTGAAGATTGGAGGATCGCCAATGTAACACCAATTTTTAAAAAGGGTTCCAGGGGTGATCCTGGAAACTACAGACCGGTGAGCCTGATGGGAAAAATGGTAGAAACCATCATAAAGAATAAAATTACTCAGCATTTAGATAGTCATGGCCTAATGGGAGACAGCCAACATGGCTTTAGACAAGGAAGATCTTGTCTTACTAATCTGTTATGGTTTTTTTGAAGGTGTGAATAAACAGGTGGACAAAGGTGAGTCAGTTGATTATAGTGTATCTGGACTTTCAGAAAGCCTTTGATAAGGTCCCTCATCAGAGACATTTGGCAAAAATAAAGAGTCATGGGATAGGGGGCAGTGTACTACTGTGGATCAGGAACTGGTTAAAAGATAGAAAGCAGAGGGTTGGGCTAAATGGCCAATTTTCCCAATGGAGAAAGGTGAATAGTGGTGTACCCCAGGGATCTGTGCTGGGTCCACTGCTTTTTGACATATTCATAAATGACCTGGAAAGTGGAATAACGAGTGAGGTTATCAAATTTGCAGATGACACAAAACTATTTAAAGTTGTTGAAACCCAAGAGGATTGTGGAAAATTGCAAGAGGATCTTGATAAATTGGAAGACTGGGCATCAAAATGACAGATGAACTTTAATGTGGACAAGTGCAAAGTTATGCACCTAGGGAAGAACAACCCAAACTATGGTTACACGATGCAAGGTTCCACTTTAGTAAACCATCACCCAGGAAAAGGATTTAGGCGTCATTGTGGATAACATGTTAAAACCCTTGGCCCAGTGTGCAGCGGCAGCCAAGAGAGCAAATAGAATGCTAGGTATCATAAGGAAAGGAATGGAAAATAAAACAAAAGATATTATAATGCCTCTATATCGTTCCATGGTGAGACCGCACCTTGAATATTGTGTGCAATTCTGGTCGCTGTATCTTAAAAAGGATATAGAGTTATTAGAAAAGGTTCAGAGAAGAGCCACCAAAATGGTAAAGGGGATGGAAGGATACTCCTATGAAGAAAGGCTAAAAAGGTTAGGGCTCTTTAACCTGGAAAAGAGACGGCTGAGGGGAGATATGATAGAAGTCTATAAATTAATGAACGGAGTGGAACGGGTAAATGTAGATCGATTGTTTGTTATCAGAATATAGAAAGACTAGGGGACATGCAATGAAGCTACAGGGTACACTATTTAAGACTAATAAAAGAAAATATTTTTTCACTCAATGTGTAATCAAATTCTGGAATTTGTTACCGGAGGATGTGGTAAAGGCTGTTAGTGTAGCTGGGTTTAAAAAAGGTTTGGACAAGTTCCTGGAGGAAAGGTCCATAAACCATTATTAAGAAGGGACCCAGGATATCAATGCTTGACCCAGTACAAGCATTGTGGAACCTGTGTCTTTTGGGAAACTGCTAGGTACGTATGACCTAGATTGGCCCACTGTTGGAAACAGGATACTGGGCTTGATGGACTTTGGTCTGACCCAGTATGGCATATCTTATGAGAGGAATGTAATCAGGCCAGTAAGATATTTACCAGCCAGTTAAAAGCTTGAGTGCAGCAGGCCCATAAAGGTGAGATTAGAAATGACAAGGGGGTGATGGTGCATAGTGCGAACAAAATTCATCAGGTGTTCAGGGACTTTTATGAGAAATTGTACAAAAGTCAAGTGCGTGGGGAAGTAGAGAAGAGGGTCCAGTTTTTGAAGTAATGTAAACTTACGCGGTTGGAGAAGGAAGAAACTGAAGGATTAGGGAAAGCTATTAGTGAGGGAGAGGTCCATTAGGCTATTAAGAACCTTAAGATTGTTAAAGTCCCTGGATTAGATGACCTCACAGTGAAATTCTATAGAACGATGAGGATCAGGTAGTTCCATTACTGACCAAAGTTGTCAATGGGGTGTTAGAGGGAGAAGGCGTCACAAAGTCCATGGAAGAGGCCGGTATCACAATACTGCCCAGGGAAGGACAGTAGAGTATGCGGTTCTTATGGGCTGATCTCGCTGATTAATTTAGATTCCAAACTGATGGCCAAAGTGTTGGCTACTCGGCTTCAAAGAGTAGTCCCCAAATTAGTACATTGTGACCAGGACTGGCTCGTCCACTAGGCAGACTAGATGGCCACCTAGGGTAGCCGGCCCGGGTGGGCGATGGCAGCGGCAGCCATACCGTCCCTTCCCCAGCTGCCGCTGATTCCATTGGGGGTGGGAAGCGAGCAGCAGCAGTATTTCCAAAAGTGACGGCAAAAAGCTGGGGGGTGGCAGAGGCCGGGGTGCCTTGAGCCGGCTCCGATTGTGACCAGACTGGGTTTGTGAAAAGGAGACAGGGTGGAGATAACATACAGAAAGTCCTGAATCTAATGTGGCAGTTGCAAAGGACAGGGGAGAGTGGTTTTTGTTACAGTGGATGCTGAAAAAGCATTCAATTGTGTTGAATGGCAGTTTATATTCCAGGTTTTAGAACAAATGGGCCTAGGGGGAAATTCTTTGGTTTGGATCCAGGCTTTACACCAATCTGCACGCATGTATCAGGATTAATGGAGGGTACTCCAAATGCTTCCCACTCGGAAGAGGGACCGTCAGGGGTGCTCCTTGTCACTATTGTTGTTCACACTGGTAACTGAGCCCTTAGCTGAGTATATTCGACAGCAGGACGATAAACAGGGGATGGAAATGGGAGGAGAGGTGTCAAAAATTTCAATCTCCAGGAACAAGCAGGAATGAGTCTTCACATATGGGTACGTCGGTACCGACGGAGCCTGCGCGGGAACGCTCCCCAGCTTCCCAAAAAGGAAAGCTTTTGGGAGCATCCCATAGAGCCTGCGTGCTGCCTTCCCGCCTTTCCTAACCGCCTCTCCTCAGTTCTTCTTTTCCGCGGAGCCAGCAGGTCGTGTTCCTGTCACCGCTGAAGAAGTTCTTTATTTTATTTTATTTATTTATTTTTATTTAGCGTACATTTATATCCCGCTGCTTCCAGTGATCAGCAGCGGTTGTAACACATGGTGAGGTTGGCTGTACTGGCCAGAAATTAGGTTGAATACACTCTGATTTGGGGGGGGGGGGCACAGCAAAATACAGGTTACAGGCTTATAGTTGATTGTTATATACATATTCACAATTGATTGTTATATACATATTTACATTTATTTTATTTTATTTCTTTGGTCGCGCGTCTGCCTTCCTTGACGTCGGACCGGTACCGCCGGTCTTTCTTTCTTTTCTTAAAAAAAAAATAATAATAATAATACACTTTTTCCCCTCACTTAGTGTGTTTTTTCTCTTGGGCCTTAAGCCTCACGAGAAAATTTCCTCATGGAAAAACCAGCCTTTGGGTTTAAAAAATGCACTAAGTGCAGCGGTACTATTTCTGTTACCGACACCCATGAATGGTGTCTTAAATGTTTGGATCCTGACCACTCCATTTTGGATTGTCCGTCCTGCTCCTTGATGTCTAAACGAGGTTTACAGAACCGAGCAGCTAAGCTCTATGTGCTGTTTCCCTCTGATGCAGCTTCAGTAGCATCGACGTCTTCCAGGGCCTCTACTTCCTCCCATGGATCTCAGGTAACCAAACATAAATCCAGCCGGTCCTCGAAGGGTAAATCTCCTTCCAAGCATCGAGATGCCTCCGGGCTTGCCCTCGAGGATCCTGCACCGGCAAAACAACCCCAGCGGGAAGCTCCGGCTCCCAAAGCTCCTCCTATGGGGTTACAGGTTGACATCAATGGCACGGTCTCGACCGATCACCTGTTAGAATGTTCTGGGGTACCGGCGCAACCTTCCGGTACCGAAATCCAGACATTCATGGCGTCGATGGATCAGAATGTTCTATCCATGCAGCAGGCTATCGCGGCCTTCATCCAAGCTGCGACGCCGCTGATACCACAACAAAACCCATTGTCTGTATCGGCTCCGGTACCAGCGCCGGTACCGGTACCGGTACCGACTGCATCGACATCAACCGACTGCAGCGGTTCCCTGTCCAGGGATGCTCATCGGTACCGAACCGGTACCGATGACGCCCGATGTCGATACCGCTCGATACGCGTATCGAGCTTTAGAAGAACACCCTGACAGGCGATACTTTGATTCCTCTGAAGATTCTGATACATCAGAGGAATCTCCTGAAGTATCTATAACCCTTCCTGAGGAACCGTCTTCTCCAGAAAGAAGAATGTCTCCTCCTGAGGACTTGTCCTTTCAAGACTTCATAAGAGAAGTAGCTTAAGGACTCTCTATTTCAGTGACCTCTGAGTCAGAGCCTAGAGCTAAAAAATTGGACATTTTGGGTTATTCTAAGGCTCCTAAGGAGGCAGTCACCTTGCCAATTCATGAGATTCTTTATGAGCACATGATTGACTTATGGGAGACTCCTCTCACTATCTCTCCTCATTCTCGAAGATTGGACACTATGTATCGTGTCCCTCCTTGTCCTGGTTTTCATAAAACACAGCTTCCTCACCATTCTATTGTGGTGCAGTCAGCTATGAAGAGGATAAAGAGTGCAAAAAGACACTCCTCTGCCCCTCCAGGAAGAGAATGTAGGACCTTGGATGCATTTGATAGGAAAATCTTCCAAGCCAGTATGCTTATTGCCAGAATCAACTCCTATAGTCTTTACATGGGTATGTTTCTAAAAGAGGTTGCAGATAAACTGCACACTTTCCTCCCTTTTCTTCCAGAGGATAAAAGGGAAGAATTCCTTACTTGCCTTAAGCATACTCAAGACATTTCAAAGTTTTCCAACCGTGCAGCCTTTGACTCCTTTGAAGGTGCAAGCAGATCTTCGGCCATTGCCATAGCTGCTCGCAGAATTGCTTGGCTCCAAGCTTCTGATTTAGAACCTTGGGTCCAACATGGCTTAGGAAATCTTCCCTGTACTGGTGAAAACCTGTTTGGCAAAGAATGGCAAATAAAAGCCACTCAAATGGATGCAGAAAATTCTGCTTTGGATAGACTTTCAAAGTCCACCTCCATTCCTGCCAAGAAAAAACATTTCAAGAAGTCTTTTTTTCAAAAAGGGCAGATTCACTCCTCCTACTGGCCAGCAATCATCTTCAGGTTGCTTTACTACTAAGCGTCAGCAACCTAAGCAAGCCAGACCTAAGTCTACAGGGGCTGCTGCAACTCAGCAGACTCAACCTCCTCAGGGTTTTTGACTTGATGCTAGAGAACTTAGCCTTTCTGCCTCTAAAGCAGCCAGAACCTCCCACCATTCCAGGAAGGTTAGCTCATTTTGCTCCCAGATGGGAGCAAATTACATCAGAGCAGTGGACCCTCTCCATCATAAGGGAGGGCTACAAGCTTCATTTCTCAAGCCTTCCTCCTTACACCATGGTGAGACACTTCAATTCTCCAACATCTCTTCTCGACCTTTTAAGTCAGGAGGTAGCTACCCTTCTTGCCCAAGGGGCAATAGAAGAAGTACCCCTTCTTCAACAAGGGTCAGGGTTTTACTCCCCCTATTTTCTGATTCCAAAGAAAACAGGGGGCCACAGACCCATATTAGATCTCAGGGAATTGAACAAATTTCTGTGCAAGGAGAAATTCAAAATGCTTTCTCTGGGTACTCTCCTTCCATACCTCCAGAGTCAGGATTGGCTTTGTTCTCTAGATCTCAAGGATGCGTACACACATGTCGTCATCCATCCATCTCACAGAAGGTTCCTCCGTTTTCTTTTTCAAGGAAAACATTACCAATACAGAGTGCTTCCTTTCGGTCTGGCCTCTGCTCCAAGAGTGTTCACCAAATGCATGGCAATAGTAGCTGCATTTCTACGCACTCTGGGAATATTTGTATTCCCATACCTGGACGATTGGCTCATCCGAGCTCCATCTCAGTCAGAAGCCCAGACTTCCCTGGACCGCACAAGGAGCATTCTGCAATATCTGGGACTTGTGGTAAACCTCCCAAAGTCCCAGCTTACCCCTACTCAGTCCCTAGAGTTCATAGGGGCCTGGTTGGATACTACCATGGCAAGGGCCTACCTTCCCCAGGCCCGTTGCCAATGTCTGGTGCAGTTAGCCTCCCAGATTCAGGCAAGAAATCACTTAACTGCCCAGGAGATGCTACAACTGCTAGGCCACATGGCATTCACAGTGCATGTGGTACCTTATGCTCGCCTTCACATGAGAGCAGCTCAATGGACTTTGTCCACCCAGTGGACTCAAGCATCAGGAGCTCTCTCAGACCAAATAGCAACCTCCAAACGTCTCTTTTGGTCTCTCCAGTGGTGGATATCCACCAAAAATCTGTTGCTGGGGTCTCCCTTCCAACAGCTGTTGCCCCAGGCAACCCTCACAACAGATGCCTCCCAAACTGGTTGGGGAGCTCATCTACAAGACCTCTCCACTCAGGGCACTTGGTCCCCACAGGAGGCCTCTCTTCATATCAACCACTTGGAGCTTCGAGCAGTTTTTCTGGCTCTCAGTCTTTCATACCCTCCTAAGCTACAAGACAGTCCTTGTTCATACGGACAATCACGTAGCCATGTTCTACATAAACAAACAAGGAGGAACTGGCTCTCTGTCGCTTTGCAATGAAGCTCTAAGATTGTGGGCCTTCGCCAGAGAGCATCAAATACATCTCCTGGCTGTATACCTCCCAGGAATCCAAAACTCTTGGGCAGACAGACTCGGTCGAGTTCTGCTTCCACACGAATGGTCCCTGCATATGGACCAGGTACTCAGAATCTTCCAGGAATGGGGAACCCCGGACATAGACCTCTTTGCAAGTCCGTGGAATGCCAAACTTCCCCGATTCTGTTCCAGAATTCCGTGTCAGGGAGTTCAGGCCAGAGATGCCTTCCTCCTTCACTGGGGTCAAGGCTTCCTGTATGCCTTTCCACCCATTCCCTTGATTCCCAGGACTCTGTTCAAACTCCAGAGGGATCAAGGATCTATGATCCTCATAGCTCCACGCTGGCCACGCCAAGTGTGGTACCCTCTGCTTCTACATCTCTCTCAAGCCCCCTCCCTGGACTTGGGGGCTGCTCCAGATCTTCTGTCCCAGGAGGAGGGGACTCTGTGGCACCCAAACCCCAAGTCCCTTCACCTCAGAGCCTGGTTACTGAAGGCCTAGACCTTCAGGGTTGGAATCTCTCTCAGCAAGTGAGGGATATCCTCCATGCTTCCAGAAAACCTTCTACTAGACGTTCCTATGCTTTTAAATGGAAAAGGTTTTCCATTTGGTGTACTAAGAAGGGTCTTGACCCTCTAGCACTACCCTTGAATTCTCTATTGGAATATCTCCTGCATCTTTCCAATGCAGGTCTTAAGACGAATTCAGTAAGAGTCCATTTGAGTGCTATTGCAGCATCTCTTAAGCCTATCAATGGACAACCTATTTCCTCTCATCCTCTTATTGCAAGATTCATGAGAGGCCTCACTTTAACTAAACCTCCCATTAGACCCCCTCCAGTGGCATGGGACTTAAATCTGGTTCTTGGTCAGCTTATGAAGCCACCTTTTGAACCCTTAGCCACCACCTCCTTGAAATTTCTTTCCTGGAAGGTTATTTTCCTTATTGCAATCACCTCAGCTCGCCACATCAGTGAACTGCAGGCCTTAGTGGCTAATCCACCTTATACAAGGTTCCATCATGATAAGGTAGTCCTTAGGACCAATCCTCACTTTATGCCTAAAGTGGTCTCACCTTTTCATCTTAATCAAGAGGTATATTTACCTGTCTTTTTTCCAGCTCCTCATGCATCAAGTGCAGAGAGGAATCTTCATACTCTGGATTGTAAAAGAGCTCTTGCTTTTTATTACAAAGGACACAGCAACATAGAAAGTCTTCTCAACTCTTTGTTGCTTTTGATCCCTCTCATTTGGGACATCCAGTCTCTAAGAGGACACTGTCCAATTGGATTGCTCAGTGTATTTCTTACGCCTACCAGAGTAAGAACCTTTCTCTGGAGAGCCATGTCACAGCTCATCATGTGAGGGCTATGGCCACCTCTATGGCTCATCTAAATTCTGTGTCCATCGACCAGATCTGTCGAGCGGCCACCTGGGCCTCGGTTCATACCTTCACAGCCCATTACTGCTTGGACAAGGACTCCCGCCGGGATGCCTTGTTTGGTCAGGCTGTTCTCAAACACCTGTTCTATTCTTGATCAACTCCTGCCCTCCTTCCCAGAATGGATGCCTGAGATCCATAGAAGAAGGTTGAGCCCTTCCCGGGCTCTCATAACCTGAGGGATCTCCCAGGCATCTCTAGCTAGGGAGTACCCATATGTGAAGACTCATTCCTGCTTGTTCCTGGAGATAGCACAGTTACTTACCTGTAACAGGTGATCTCTGGGAACAGCAGGAATAAGTCTTCACAACCCACCCACCTCCCCTAGGAGTTGTATCTTTCTATCTATTTCTTCCTTTCCTCTCTCTCTCTTTGTCTCAGCTTAAAACTGAACTGAGGAGAGGCGTTTAGGAAAAGCGGGAAGGCAGCGCGCAGGCGCTGTGGGATGCTCCCAAAAGCTTTCCTTTTTGGGAAGCTGGGGAGCGTTCCCGCGCAGGCTCCGTCGGTACCGACGTACCCATATGTGAAGACTTATTCCTGCTGTCCCCAGAGATCACCTGTTACAGGTAAGTAACTGTGCTTTATTTGCAGACAATGTCATTTTTACTCTTAGAAGACCCTTTACAACCTTACTGATTCTAGTGAGAGTGATAGGGAGGTACAGCAAGGTATCTGGATATAAAATGAATATGGGTAAAACAGAAATTTTAGGTTTTAATCTGCCGGGAGATCTAGAAGAATGCTTAAGGGAAGGTTTCCTATTTAAATGGGTGAGTAAGTCCTTTTGTTACCTCAGGATTTAGCTAGGTAATTCGCTTACCAATCTTAGAGAATGGAATTATACTCCCTTAGTGGAGGCTATTCTACTGGATCTATAAAGGTGGAAAGGGATACATCCTACTTGGATGTTTTGCAGCAATAAAAATTAATGTACTCCCCAGGATTCTATTTCTGTTTGCTTATGTCCTGTGTGCTGTTCCTAGAATGTTAGTTTTTTTTTAAGAAACTGCAGGGAGTGATTATGGAATATATATTTGGGGGGGAGGGGATGGTACCAAAGGTTTCCCGTCAGATAATATATAAGAGGCGGGATGAAGGGGGGGTTAGGGGTGCCCTATTTGGTGACCTATTACGCGGCAGCACAGTTGCGGGCCTTGTTGGCTTAGAGAAGGGTGAGAGAGGTTTCCCAGTAGGTACAGATGGAGCAGGGGGCCCTGAGGCTTTGGGACCCTAAAGAGTGGCTAAAGGGGAGGAGGAAGGAAATCCCCATAGGGATCTGGCCATGCAGGTGTGGAATAAGTGGAGGAATTGCTTATTGGGGGGAAGCGGATCTCGAAGAGAGCCTTTATTCGGGGGTTGGGGAATTTTGAACCATGGAGGGAAGGGGGTCCCTTTTGGGAGTGGTCCAAAAAGGGACTGGTGAGGATAAGGCAGTTAGTGGATAAGGAGGGTAAGATATTGTCATTTGAGGAACTGATGATGAACTGTGCATTGGGGGAGAAGGATTGCTTTGCTTATGTGCAGAGGTGACATTTCCTACACCAGAAGGGGGTTCAGCAAGATATGCAGGCTAAACCTACGCTCCTTGGGGAAGAAAGTTACTCAAAAGGGTTTATTGTCTATCCTGTATTGGGCATTGAAGGAAGACAAGGGTGAGACAATAGAGTATCATAAATGTTGGAAGGAAGAATTACCGGGCCCATGGGATGAAGGGAGGTGGAGGGCAATCGATGAGAGTGCCTGAAAGTTAGCACCGGGAACATTCTTCTTAGCAAACTGTCTAAAAGTCCGGTTGCGTATGTTCTGGACACCGGTCAAGTTACAGGCTGTTTATGAGACTGGGTCAGGCGAATGTTGGAAGGGGTGTGGGGAGAGGGGGGATTTGAAGCATTTACTATGGGATTGCCCTGAGGTACAGGGATTGTAGAAGGCTTGTATTGGGATATCACAAGGTGTGGGGGGAGGAGGGAAGGGGATTCTTCCAACAGTCCAGAGGCATCACGGGACATCGGTCAGCGAAAAGGAACTCACAAGTCAGATTCAGAGCCGGGGAAGGTAAGCCTGCTCCACGCAGCACCTTTCCCCGCCCCTCTCTGACATCACCACTGGCTTCCCTAACTTAATTAAAGCTCCGCTCCTCAGGCGTGCATGCACCTGGTGTGCCTGTGCCTGAGGGCCTCACCAGAGGGTCATTTGGCGTCGCCCTTAGGAGTGGTCCAATAAAGTCTTGAGATTGTAATGTTATATGCTAAAACCTGACCTCTCTACTGTTATAAGGTGATACCACTGATAACAGTAAGCTAAATCTCATTAATATATAACTGCATTGATAATGACGGTTTAGTTACCTATTTACTGAATGCTGTTTAAACTGATGAGGTAAAGTGCTCAGCTACTGCCTCTGTGACATTATTGGGCATATATTAGAACTAACTCTTGGCAGAATTAATTAGGATATTTTTCACTGCTCAGTTTAGCATTTATCTAGTCACACACAATCTCACGTTCCTTCATACCGCACTGAGAGCATTTATCAAGAACCTTGTTATATATTGACAAACTAATACCAGAGATAGATTTAGCATAGTCATGGAGACCAGAGAATTACTACAATTTATGTTTTGTTTGACTACTATCATCTTCATAATAACCAACGGACATGCTGTCACATTAGCATCACCCCAACATCAAAATATACCAATCATCCATAACCATATCAGATATGATCCTACAATATTTGAACATAGACCATTCATGATACATAAGCAACATTATAACAGACTCAGCATAACAATTTAGTTTGCAAACCTACAGACAACCCCAGACCTATTAAAAATTTACTGGCCAATGCCAGATCTATTAGAAACAAAATATCAGTCATACTTGATATGGTGACTGACAACAACCCTGATCTATTCTGCATTACAGAAACCTGCTTATCAAACTTTGATACTGTATTGATAAACCAATTAATGGTCCCTGGATATGAACTAACTCACTGCTCCAGGACTACTAGCCGTGGAGGAGGTGTCCTTATACTAACAAAGCAGCAACTTAAAGCATCTCTTCACCAAGCAAATAATATTGATAGGTTTTTATTCTCTATCAATATGCCTCATATACAGACCACCGAGTCCTAAACCAGATAACCGCACGCCAGTCATCAAAACAGTCTGTACCATCTGCATAAAGAAGCCACTAGTTCTATTAGGTGACTTTAATCTTCAGTCACTACATCATTCACGCTCCACAAATTTTACCAACTCTATGTCTGACATGGGACCTCAACAGATTGTGCATCTACCTACACATATAAAAGGCAACACTCTCGACCTAGTGTTCATACCCAAGGATATCATTCAACATCACCTCTACTCTCCTCCTCATGTGTTACCAGTCCCTTAGACTGACCATTTCTTAGTGGAATTCATAATGCCACAGATGCTGCCCTTAACCCTACCAAACAATAAAAACTCCTTATCTAAACATTTTAAGACCTTTGATAAGGAAAGCTTTCTTAATGAGATAATACCACAAATAGATAACCCTCAATTAAATTTAGATGACTCATTGAAATGTTGGTACAACTCAATATACAATGCTGCCACCGAACCAAAATCGCATAGCATAAAAAAACTAGAGTTTAGAAAAATGGTATTCCTATGAGCTTGGAAAATTAAGAGAACATTAAGAAAGTTAGAACATAAATGGAGGTCTACTAAATCTACAGCTGACAAAAATAATCTATATGAGTACTCTACAGCAATACAAGGAAGCCATAAACAATAGCAAAAGAGAGTATTACAAACATTCTTACTAAATCTCTCAGTCGTCCGAGAGAACTTTTTTTGAAATTGTAAAGTCACTTACACTACCTCATACCCAAGAAGTAAATAACATATCCATTAAGTCACATGTACTTGCAACGCATTATATGAATAAACGAAAACTCCCAGATACTGAGTCTCACATACAAATTGATATTGACATTCTGTGATAAAAAAAAATGGCATAAATTTCATTTGGTCGACCTAAAATACATAAAGAACATAATTACTAAAATTAATACAATGACATCGAAGTTAGATCCTTGCCCTGTCAGTTGGTTAAAGGCAACCAAAGCTGAGATAGCACCGTCCATTCTCAGAATAGTTAACCATTCACTGAATCAAGGAATCATGCTCTCTGCTCTAAAACATGCAATGATCAGACCAATATTAAAACATAAATCAATGGAAAAAGAAAATCCTAATTGATACAGGCCAATATCCAGTCTTTTGTTTATGGCTAAAGTAATAAAAAAAACTAGTTTTAGATCCAGTTACAAGACTATATTGATTTTAACACCCCTTAGATGAACAACAATATTGCTTTAGACCATTTCATAGTGTAGAGACATTACTGTTGGCCCTATTAGATAACACTAAACAAGCCTTTGTACTAGCGTTTTTGGATATTGCATCTGCATTCAATAAGATTAGCCACAAAATATGGCTCACAAGACTTCAACAGATTAGGATACATGGCAAGGTATTCGAATGGTTTCAGTCCTATCTTACAGACCGTACTCAACAAGTTAGGATAGGACAACAAACATTTCAGTCATACAAACAAGAACAGGGAATACCTCAAAGATCTTCTCTTTCTGCATGACTATTTAATATATATCTACAGCCTATATGTAGCATCTTTAAGAAACTTCATTTAGGCTACCACATCTACGCGGACGATCTTATGCTTTATCTCCCCGTAGATGTTATCCACCCTAACTATCACCAATTAGATTCATGCTTGAGTGAAATAACAACTTGGCTGAACCTACAGAACCTGAAAATAAATTATATTAAAACTGAAGTCTTATTTGTCTCAAGATGCAAAGCTTTTATTACCCCCCCCCCAAAAAAAAACTCACTTTGCAAAACATTGAATTAGATGTAAAACCTGAAGTGAGATACCTTGGGGTAATCCTTGATCAGATGCTCAGCATGGTACTGCATATAAAGCTAATTTAAAAAACAGTCTATTGCAAACTACGATTGTTACAACACCTTAGACCGCTTCTATCCAACTATGATTATCGGTTGGAACTTCAAGCCATGATCCTCCCACATTTTGATTTTGCTAATAATATTCTTCAAGGTCTCCCCAAACAAATGCTGAAACCCCTCCAACTAGCCCAAAATGTCGCTGCCCGAATAATAAATAAGATGAATATTACAGAACATGTTACTCCTATATTATATGATCTACATAGGATAGGTAGCCAAAGTCGAATCAAATATAAAATGTTAACGATTATATTTAAGGTAACAAGGAATATATCTCCATCCTTCCTGAACACACTGATAAACACCTCTTCTACTGAGAGAACAAGAAGAGGATGCACCCAAAATAATATAACAGTCCCTACCCTACCACTACCCTACACTACCGATATACAAACCGATCCATGAGCAACAGAGCTTTTTCATATATTGCATCCATGCTTTGGAATGCTCTCCCAGATAAACTAAGAGCTGTAAAAGACCTCTTACTGTTCTGTAAGGAAATTTAAAACATTCCTATTTATTGAACATTTTGAAGATGCACTGGCCCATGATTATCTCCAGGAACAAGCAGGAATAAGTCTTCACATATGGGTACGTAGGTACCGACGGAGCCTGCGCGGGAACGCTCCCCAGCTTCCCAAAAAGGAAAGGTTTTGGGAGCATCCCACAGCACCTGCGCGCTGCCTTCCCGCCTTTCCTAACCGCCTCTCCTCAGTTCTTCTTTGCCACGGAGCCAGCAGGTCGAGCCCTGTCACCGCTGAAGAAGTTCTTTATTTTATTTTCTTTCTTTGGTCGCGTGTCTGCCTTCCCCGACTCCGGACCGGTACCGCCGGTCTTTTCTTTCTTTTCTTTAAAAAAAAAACAAAAACAACACTATATATTTTCCCTCACTTAGTGTATTTTTCTCTTTGGGCCTTAGGTCTCACAAGAAAATTTTTCCTCATGGAAAAACCAGCCTCCGGGTTTAAGAAATGCACTAAGTGCAGTGGTACTATTTCTGTTACAGACACCCATGAATGGTGTCTTAAATGTTTGGGTCCTGAACACTTCATTTCGGATTGTCCGTCCTGCTCTCTGATGTCTAAACGGGGTTTACAGAACCGAGCAGCTAAGCTCCATGTGCTGTTTCCCGCTGATGCAGCTTCGGTGGCATCGACGTCTTCCAGGGCTGCTTCTTCCCCCGATGGATCTCAGGTAACCAAACATAAATCCAGCCGGTCCTCGAAGGGTAGATCTCCCTCTAAGCATCGAGATGCCTCCGGGCTTGCCCTCGAGGATCCTGCACCGGCAAAACAACCCCAGCGGGAAGCTCCGGCTTCCAAAGCTCCACCTATGGGGTTACAGGTTGACATCGATGGCACGGCCTCTACTGATCACCTGTTAGAATGCTCTGGGGTACCGGCACAACCTTCCGGTACCGAGTTCCAGGCATTCATGGCGTCGATGGATCAGAATGTTCTGTCCATGCAGCAGGCTATCAGTGCCTTCATCCAAGCTGTGATGCCGTTGATACCACAACAAACTCCGTTGTCGGTATTGACTCCGGTACCGGCACCAGCGGCATCGACCAGGATACCGACTGCAGCGGTTCCTTGTCGAGGGCTGCTCATCGGTACCGATCCAGTTCCGATGACGCCCGATGTCGATACTGCTCGATACGCATACCGAGCGTTAGAAGACCACCCTGACAAGACGGTACTTTGATTCCTCTGGTGATTCTGATACATCAGAGGAGTCTGCTGAAGCTATAACCCTTCCTGAAGAGCCTTCTTCTCCAAAAAGAAGAATGTCTCCTCCAGAGGACTTGTCCTTTCAAGACTTCATAAGAGAAGTGGCTAAAGGTCTTTCTATTTCAGTATCCTCTGAATCAGAGCCTAGAGCAAAACAACTAGATATTTTGGGTTATTCTAAGGCTCCTAAGGAGGCAGTCACCTTACCAATTCATGAGATTCTGTATGAACACATGATTGATTTATGGGAGACTCCTCTCCTCTCACTATCTCTCCTCATTCTCGCAGATTGGACACTATGTATCGTGTCCCTCCCTGTCCTGGTTTTCATAAAACACAGCTTCCTCACCATTCCATTGTGGTGCAGTCAGCTATGAAGAGGATAAAGAGTACAAAGAGACACTCTTCTACTCCTCCAGGAAGAGAATGCAGGACCTTGGATGCTTTTGGTAGAAAAATCTTCCAAGCCAGTATGCTTGTTGCCAGAATCAACTCCTATAGTCTTTACATGGGTATGTTTCTAAAAGAGGTTGCAGATAAACTGCACACTTTCCTCCCCTTTCTACCAGAAGATAAAAGGGATGAATTCCTCATTTGGCTTAAGCATACTCAAGACATTTCAAAGTTTCCAACAGGGCAGCCTTTGATTCCTTTGAGGGTGCCAGCAGAGCTTCTGGCATTGCATTCTGATTTAGAACCCTGGGTCTGTAATCTTCTGAATATGTAATCTCTATCTAGTCTCCGCTTGGTCCTGGGTTCATTTCACTTCACAGACGCAGGAGGGTATTGTAATAAGACAAGCAAACAGGTGTGGCTTGGAGAAAGGTTTTTATGTAAAAATAGGCTTAATACATAGGTATTGAACAGAGGTATATAGTGATTGTTACAGAGCTGTTTCAGTGTGTATCATTGAATCTGTGTGTGTGCATGTGTGAAGTGTGAGAGAGATAGAGGCCAGAACCTGTGGGTCAGAGCCGCATGGTAGGCCAGAACATGTGGGTAGAGAGAGAGAGAGGGGGAGGGGTGAAGGGAGTTGATCATCAGAGCCTCATGGTAGTGTCCAAACCTGTCCGATGAAGGAGGGAGAGAGAGAGAGACAGGAAGTGTGTCTGTCCTTTATAGTGCCTCTCCAGCAGTTCCCCTTGAGGTCTGCTATTGTCTTTGGCCACTCCCTTTAAGGTCTACCCATCTTGATTTAGCAAGGAGGGGCTGCAGCCAGGTCCTAGAGACTGACGTCACCCAGGGGTCAGAGTTTAGACTGAATTAAACAGAGTCCATAGCTGCATGAAATGTATGCTGACATCTCCCACACCTTTTTTTATATTTTATTTATTATTTGTGCCTGGAAATGGTGGAAGCAAACCTGTGGTACCTGTCCCAGCTGCCATTACCTGATAGTAGGCAGCTTGTCGAATACCTCCTGTATTAAATACCTTGCTATGTCTAGCAGGTCCCCTGTCCTGCACAGTACTGTCTCTAGTGTTCTAGAGATAAACAAGTCTCCTTATGAGTCCAAACCTCGTGTCTTAGGTTGAGCAGCCCCTACTGGGGGGGGAACCCAATATGCCACTTACATACCCGTCTTAGAGAGAGTGAACAGTGCATAAGGTCTGCAGGAATTTTTAAGGAGGCTAAAACCAAACGGTACCAGGATGCTATGAGTGAGGATAGGAAGCAATACTAGACTGCAGCTGACTCTGGTATTCAGTGTAATAGGAAATACCGAATTAGCCAAATTAGCAGGCCAAATTAGCCTGGATGTAGGGGTGGATGCTGGAGAGGTTCAGTGTAACTACCTTAAAATGTTGTTGTTCTGTATGACATGCGCTGCAAGGAAATGTACATTTTTTTTCATCTTACAGCACAAGAAAATTACAATAATGCATAGCAATATTTGTACAGCAGTTAAAATAATAATAGGGTGAATAAAAACATTAAAGACATGATCAGCAGTAGGTGAGTAACCAAATAACAATTCCCACACAGACACATGAGCATCTTGTAGCAAGTGTCCAACAATTTGTTGAATGTGTCCATTCTCATAGGCGATGGTGTGATTCACTTCAGTGGATGTTGTTTTAAGGTGATCAATATAGGCATGGAGTTCTGTAAAGTTGAGCAGTTTATGTAGTGTCTCTTCTCCCATGCCAAGTGGTAATGGATGCACAGCATATGAGATAAAGTCTGGAATGTCCATAGAGTCATTGGTAACCAGCGGTGTGGAATAAGTTGTCCCATTAATGGTGAGGGAGACCAGTGGTGTATGACTGCACCAGGTATTGTTTGGTAAATAGTTTGAACTGTACAACAAAGTGTTCTTGGGAAGGCGAATGTCATGCATTCTGGGAGCAATCGAAAAAGAAACTTTCTGGGGAAAGAACAGATGAAAACAAAAGTGTCCAGCTCCAAGGTAATATAAACTGTGTGAGGTAGTCAGGGAATATGAGAGCTTAACAGTCAGGGAGCAAGAGGAAGAATTGTTCCAGCAGGAGGTGTCAGCCTCTTTAAACTGGTGAGGTTGACACTTGAACTGAAATGTAGTCTGCTCACACAAACTGGGGTCCATCGGCTTGAATGAAGTCCAGGTGTCGTCCAGTGGCTGTACCCATGTGAGATGGTCCACAGGATACATAAGCATATTATCAAATTGCACCCCAATATTAACAACAGGATAAATAACTGTGTGTTGTCCTGACCATGGGATCAAAGTACAGATAGAGCAGCCTTGTGGTGAACAAATGGGAACACTAACTGTCCACCAATCAAGGTGAGCTATAGCAAATTCAGGTATTTTGGTACTAGCCATATGGATGAGAGATGGTGGCCAGTGTCCTAACTTAGCAGTGATCAGAATTTCCTTTAGTATAGTAATAAGCTCGATCTGTACTTGATCACAGGCAAGAGCCCAGGAAATATTGTACAAAATCAAAGCAGGAGGACCTAGAAAGTAACGTTCTGGGCATGCCCTCAATTCTTGTGTCCTTTCTAGAGAAGTGGAAACTGGTGGCTCCCACTGTACTTGAGTGATGTTTAATGAATAGAACACTGGCTTGTCCTGTACCGAACAGAAACTCAGGATGACCAGATCCTTTCCTTCCGGGAAAGGTGGGGGTATTTCTTGATAGCGATATACCCCACTTGTGGAGTTAGCCCAGCCAATCGTGCATATTCGGATGATAGTTCCTGTAATGAGACTTGAGTAGAAGAGAGCAGATACAAGAACAACAGGAAACCGAGACATAATAAAACTAACTAGTTTCATTCTACTAGGGAGTAAACTAATGCTCCCCACTTATACTATGTCACAACAAAACAAAACAAAAAAAATAATAATAATAATTTTTACTACTTATTTACATAACTAACTACTTATTTACATAACTATTAAACACATGTCAACTATACAGCAGGAGTAAATAGTTACCGTCCTCAAGCGACTTTTGTTCAGAAAGCAGCTGTCCGTGCTGTCTTCATAAAGCAGCTGTCCGTGCTGTCTTCAGGTGGTAGCTGAAAACAAAGACTGATAAAACACATATTACCCATATGGTTTTAACTGGGTGATGTGTTTCCAGTACTGCTGGTTGTCGTGCATTAGGATAGGCTTGGGCCTAAGGTATCAGTAACTAAGTATGGTCCCTCCCACTGTGCAGTTACAAAGTGGAGGTTTGGTCTAGGTCTCATCTCTGCAAGACACTAGTGACAGGGCTTCCTTCATGTGTTCATGAAATATTGATGGGGAATCCTTATATCCCTGTGGAGGCACAGTCCATGCACACTGTTTTGGCCTGGCTGGTGAAATGCATGTGGAAGAAATAGGTCTATTCTGACCTCTCTCCTCCAGTATCTTCACAATTTTAGTCACTGGTTCTATAGCCTGATGAGGTACTGGGTATTTCTGTGGTGTATGAACCTCACCTTCCAACAGTATTTCTGTGTGCATTTTCCCACAATCTAACTTGTCTTGAGGCCAGACTGGAATATCAGCCACTTCTGAGGGAATTACACACAGATCATACTGTTGAGCTGCCTTAGTGCACTGAGTTGCTAACTGCATAGGAATGACCTCATGCACTAAAGTTTTAGAAGCACTTGAAGTTCCTGAATACTGCCACAATTTAAGATTAGCCATATCCACCACCAAATTTAACTGGTTGAGAACATCAATTCCAATTATTTCTTTTGGTGTGTTCACTATAGTGGAGGCAGTGGTTTCTAACATTTCCTTGTTTTGTTCACTGTGCACAGGGATACCCCATTTAACTGGGATAGCCACACATTTGGAAGCTGTGTCATTAATTCCTTGAATTTCATAAATTTCCATATTTTTCTGATGTGCAGTGGGAGAAGCTCTGTTTGTAAAACTAATTCCAGCCCCTGTGTCAATCAAAGCTAATTTATCCTGACCCCCTACTCTACTGATAACATTGGGGCGTGCACAAGAGTCCAGTATCAAGGGTGTTACAAGCCTTAAATTGTGTCCTGGGCCTGTGTCCATTTCATCATCCAGAGGCTCTGGAATTGAGTCCTCTGCTGAGATAAAGGAGGCAGGCTGGGCTATGAAGGCTTGAGACATTTTGATATCTGAACTCAAGAGGTCAGGACATCCCTATGCCCTAGCCTTGTGTTTGTCCTGAGCTGCTTGTAAATCCTGTTTTAATTTATCTAGTTCTATCTGCAGTGTATGTTTATCTTGTTCCCATTTAGTTTTTTCCTTTTCTAGCCCATCTCTCTGTGCTTTGAGCTCTTGAAAGGGGATGTAACCTGAGGAGTTTCTAAGAGTACCTCTGCCGTGTGCTCTCCAAGGGGCGTGGCCTCTGTCGGTGTTTCTTGTGTACTGAGAGGATCCTTCAGCTTGCCACTTAGGGGTGTGTCCTCTGTCTGTGTTTCTTATGTACTGAGAGGATTCATTGGCCTGCCACTTCCGTGCCTCTGATACTGTAATGACCTGCGAGGGCTGGGTCTTCCAAACAGACCCAATTCTGAGCATTAGAGTATCAAAAGGGGTTGCTTCAGGGTCTTCAGAAAATAACAGAAGGTGTTTTGTAATCTCAGGGGATAGCAATTCTAATAAAAATTCCTTATGCATGCTCTTCCCATAATCTTCTGCTTTGGGCCAGGACTCCTGCTCATTAAGAACTGCTTTTAAAATCCAGGCTCTATATGCAAACTGTTCCAGTGTATCATCTGGTAAAGGTGAAATAATTTTAAATACTTGCATTGGGGAACAGTGAAATAGTTTCTCAGTACCCCTTTTAACCAACTGGTATGGGTGAGTGAGAGAGCCAACCCTGTAATAGTGAGGCCCTAGAGCCAGATGCATAAGTCTATCAAAGTCTGATTGTTTTCTTCTGTATTTCCCTAGACCCCAGTGAATCAGAATATCAATCGCCCATTTAACCCACTGATTTACATTAAGAGGCATAGTACCAATTTTCTCAACTATTTTTTCTATATCTCTATCTTTTAAATTTTCCTGGAACATTAATTTAAGTTCATTACTGGGTGTCATGTCTAAGTCATCAGAATTATTTTCCTGACAGAGATTGCTGGGTTCTGGCTGAGATAAACTATCTGAATTTTCCTGCTGTGATTCATCTGTGTTTTTTCCATTCCTAAGTTCAACTATGCATACTTTAGAATTCTTTTGTTGCTGATAAGGTGTGTCATAGGCATAGGGAATGGGTGTATCTTTGTTCTTTTGTTTCTCTCTAGCTGGTATGCATGGCTCATAGGCATATGGTGCTGAGGGAGGGGTAGGTGTTGACTTTCTTGCAGAGGCCACTTGATCTTTAATGTGCCTCAATTCAAGTTTAAGTGCTTCTAATTGTTCACTAACAGTTATAAAAGAATTTGTGGCTTGAATCACTTGAGTTCTCTGAATAGAAATACAACTTTGTGCCTCCTCCAGTTCTTTGATCAATTGGCTACACTGAGAAGTCAGTTCAGAGTTTTCTTTTTTCATGCTAATTAGGCCCCTGGCCATGCCTTGGATGAAAAGGCATTTTCTTTTATTTGTTTTCTTTTTGAATTCATGATCATGGTTTAACATTCGTTTTTGAATATTATACCATGATGAGTCAGGGAATTCCCCTTCATATGGACCTCCTTTTCTCTTACAATATGAAATTAGAATTTCTGTAAGTTCTTTAAAATCAAATGCTTCCATATTAGATACTGCAGAAAGGCTGTAGTTGGACTATCTAAAATGTGTAACCTTAGAAGGAGGAATGCTAACTTAAAAGGTATTTCACACCTATTTAACAGGGTGGAGTAGATTAACAGAATTGTATCAGTTGCAGCCAGCTGCAAGCCTGCTCTCAGTAAGATAGTTACTGACAGGAGACAGAGAAATAGAAGTTAAAAGGGAGAAAGATTAACATTGTCAGATATTCCTGCTCACACCAAGATATATACTGACAAGAGAGAGAAATAAAAGTCAAATAGACAGGAGGGTACATTAGTGTTACCAGGAAAGATGTATATTGTACTCTATGAGGGAATATTTAACTGTGTAACTCTGTATTTTCTTAGCAGCTCAAATACTATATAAAATCTGTAGCAAGCCTATACATAAAAATAAGACAATTGCAAGCCACTCTGTGTCATGTCCTTAAAATTCTAGATTCTTACAGAGCCTTTTGACACTAAAAGTCTCACCTTGTCTAACCCACAAAACAAAATTGTAAATGGTCACAAGGGCTATTGATTTTCCTGTCTCACTCTGTCTGAAATCTACTTAATGTATTATACAAAATTATTACTTACCCAACTGGAGATCTGCTGTGAACTCCGAGAGACGAGCCCCCAATATGTAATCTTCTGAATATGTAATCTCTATCTAGTCTCCGCTTGGTCCTGGGTTCATTTCACTTCACAGACGCAGGAGGGTATTGTAATAAGACAAGCAAACAGGTGTGGCTTGGAGAAAGGTTTTTATGTAAAAATAGGCTTAATACATAGGTATTGAACAGAGGTATATAGTGATTGTTACAGAGCTGTTTCAGTGTGTATCATTGAATCTGTGTGTGTGCATGTGTGAAGTGTGAGAGAGATAGAGGCCAGAACCTGTGGGTCAGAGCCGCATGGTAGGCCAGAACATGTGGGTAGAGAGAGAGAGAGAGGGGGAGGGGTGAAGGGAGTTGATCATCAGAGCCTCATGGTAGTGTCCAAACCTGTCCGATGAAGGAGGGAGAGAGAGAGAGACAGGAAGTGTGTCTGTCCTTTATAGTGCCTCTCCAGCAGTTCCCCTTGAGGTCTGCTATTGTCTTTGGCCACTCCCTTTAAGGTCTACCCATCTTGATTTAGCAAGGAGGGGCTGCAGCCAGGTCCTAGAGACTGACGTCACCCAGGGGTCAGAGTTTAGACTGAATTAAACAGAGTCCATAGCTGCATGAAATGTATGCTGACAGGGTCCAAGATGGATTAGGAAATCTTCCATGTACAGGTGAAAACCTGTTTGGCAAAGAATGGCAAATAAAAGCCACTCAAATGGATGCAGAAAATTCTGCTCTGGATAGACTTTCAAAGTCAACCTCCATTCCTGCCAAGAAAAAACCCTTCAAGAAGTCTTTTTTTCAAAAAGGGCAGATTCCCTTCTACTTCTGGCCAACAATCCTCTACAGGTCGCTTTGCTACCAAGCGTCAGCAACCTAAACAGGCCAGGCCTAAGACTACAGGGGCTGCTGCAACTCAGCAGACCCAACCTCCTCAGAGTTTTTGACTTGATGCTAGAGAACGTAGCCTTTCTGGCTTTAAAACAGCCAGAACCTCTCACCATTCCAGGAAGGTTAGCTCATTTTGCTCCCAGATGGGAGCAGATTACATCAGAGCACTGGACCCTCTCCATCATAAGAGAGGGCTACAAACTTCATTTCTCAGACCTTCCTCCCCACACCATGGTGAGACATTTCAATTCTCCCACATCTCTTCTCGACCTTCTAGGTCAAGAGGTGGCTACCCTTCTTGCCCAAGGGGCAATAGAAGATGTTCCCCTTCTTCAACAAGGGTCAGGGTTTTATTCCCCCTATTTTCTCATTCCAAAGAAGACAGGGGGATACAGACCCATATTAGATCTCAGGGAATTGAACAAATTTCTATGCAAGGAGAAGTTCAAGGTGCTTTCTCTGGGCACTCTCCTTCCATACCCTCAAAGTCAGGATTGGCTTTGTTCTCTAGATCTCAAGGATGCATACACACATGTCCTCATCCATCCATCTCACAGAAGATTCCTCCGTTTTCTTTTCCAAGGAAAACATTATCAATACAGGGTGCTTCCGTTTGGTCTGGCCTCTGCCCTAAGAGTGTTCACCAAATGCATGGCAACAGTAGCTGCATTTCTACGCACTCTGGGAATATTTGTATTCCCATACCTGGACGACTGGCTCATCCGAGCTCCATCTCAGTCAGAGGCCCAGACTTCCCTGGACTGTACAAGGCACATTCTGCAGTATCTGGGACTTGTGGTAAACCTCCCAAAGTCCCAGCTCACCCCTACTCAGTCCCTAGAGTTCATAGGGGCCTGGCTAGATACTACCACTGCAAGGGCCTATCTTCCCCAGGCCCATTGCCTACGCCTAGTGCAGTTAGCCTCTCAGGTTCAGTCAAAGAGCCATTTATCTGCCCGGGAGATGCTACAACTGCTAGGCCACATGGCTTCCACAGTGCATGTGGTACCCTATGCTCGCCTACATATGAGAGCAGCCCAATGGACTTTGTCCACACAGTGGACTCAGGCATCAGGGGCTCTCTCAGACCAAATAGCAACCTCCAAACGTCTCTTTTGGTCTCTCCAGTGGTGGATGTCCACCAAAAATCTGTTGCTGGGGTCTCCCTTCCAACAGCTGTTGCCCCAGGCAACCCTCACAACAGATGCCTCCCAAACTGGTTGGGGAGCTCATCTACAAGACCTCTCCACTCAGGGCACTTGGTCCCCACAGGAGGCCTCTCTTCATATCCACCACTTGGAGCTTCGAGCAGTCTTTCTAGTTCTCAAGGTCTTTCATACCCTGCTCAGCTAAAAGACAGTCCTCATTCATACGGACAATCAAGTAGCCATGTTTTACATAAACAAACAAGGAGAAACTGGCTCTGTCGCTTTGCAACGAAGCTTTAAGATTGTGGGCCTTCTCCAGAGAGCATCAAATCCATCTCCTGGCAGTATACCTCCCAGGAATCCAAAACTCTTGGGCAGACAGACTCAGTCGAGTTCTGCTCCCACACGAATGGTCCCTGCACATGTATCAGGTACTCAGAATCTTTCAAGAATGGGGAACCCCAGACATAGACCTCTTTGCAAGTCCGTGGAATGCCAAACTTCCCCGGTTCTGTTCCAGAATTCCGTGTCAGGGAGTGCAGGCCAAGGATGCCTTCCTCCTTCATTGGGGTCAGGGCTTCCTGTATGCCTTTCCACCCATTCCCTTGATTCCCAAGACTCTGTTCAAACTCCAGAGGGATCAAGGATCTATGATCCTCATAGCTTCACGCTGGCCACGCCAAGTGTAGTACCCTCTACTTCTGCATCTCTCCCAAGCCCCCTCCCTGGACTTGGGAGCTGCTCCAGACCTTCTGTCCCAGGAGTAGGGGACTTTGTGGCACCCAAACCCCAAGTCCCTTCACCTCAGAGCTTGGTTACTGAAGGCCTAGACCTTCAAGACTGGAATCTTTCTCAACAAGTGAAGGATATCCTCCATGCTTCCAGGAAACCTTCCACTAGACGTTCCTATGCTTTTAAATGGAAAAGATTTTCCATTTGGTGTGCTGAAAGGGGTCTCAACCCTCTAGCACTACCTTTGAATTCTCTATTGGAATACCTCCTGCATCTTTCCAATGCAGGCCTTAAGACAAATTCAGTAAGGGTCCATTTGAGTGCTATTGCAGCATCCCTTAAGCCTATCAACGGACAACCTATTTCCTCTCATCCTCTTATTGCAAGATTCATGAGAGGCCTAACTTTAACTAAACCTCCCATTAGGCCTCCTCCGATGGCATGGGATTTGAATCTGGTTCTTGGTCAGCTTATACAGCCTCCTTTTGAACCCTTAGCCACCACCTCCTTGAAATTTCTTTCCTGGAAGGTTATTTTCCTCATTGCAGTCACCTCAGCTCGCCGCATCAGTGAACTGCAGGCCTTAGTGGCTAATCTACCTTATGCAAGGTTCCATCATGATAAGGTAGTCCTTAGGACCAATCCACACTTTATGCCTAAGGTGGTCTCACCTTTTCATCTTAATCAAGAGGTATATTTACCTGTCTTTTTTCCAGCTCCTCATGCATCAAGTGCAGAGAAGAATCTTCATACTCTGGATTGTAAAAGAGCTCTTGCCTTTTACTTACAAAGTCTTCCCAGCTCTTTGTTGCTTTTCATCCCTCTCATTTGGGACTTCCAGTCTCTAAGCGGACACTGTCCAATTGGATTGCTCAGTGTATTTCTTTCGCCTACCAGAGTAAGAACCTTTCTCTGGAGAGCCATGTCACACAGCTCATTATGTGAGGGCCATGGCCGCCTCTATGGCTCATCTAAATTCTGTGTCCATTGACCAGATCTGTCGAGCAGCCACCTGGGCCTCGGTTCATACCTTCACAGCCCATTACTGCTTGGACAAGGACTCCCGCCGGGATGCCTTGTTTGGTCAGGCTGTTCTCAAACACCTGTTCCATTCTTAATCAACTCCTACCCTCCATCCCTGGATAGATGCCTGAGATCCATAGGGGGAGGTAGAACCCTTCCCAGAGTCTCATATCCTTGGGGATCTCCCAGGCATCTCAGCTAGGGAGTCCCCATATGTGAAGACTCATTCCTGCTTGTTCCTGGAGATAGCACAGTTACTTACCTGTAACAGGTGATCTCTGGGAACAGCAGGAATAAGTCTTCACAACCCTCCCACCTCCCCTAGGAGTTGTATCTATCTATCTATCTCTCCTTTCCTCTCAGCTTTAAAACTTGAACTGAGGAGAGGCGGTTAGGAAAGGCGGGAAGGCAGCGCGCAGGCGCTGTGGGATGCTCCCAAAAGCTTTCCTTTTTGGGAAGCTGGGGAGTGTTCCTGCGCAGGCTCCATCGGTACCGACGTACCCCTATGTGAAGACTTATTCCTGCTGTTCCCAGAGATCACCTGTTACAGGTAAGTAACTGTGCTATATATACCCAACATAGAAGTATTCTTATCATTATATCCCTCATTCCCCTAACTCACCTTAGAAATCTAGAAGCCCACCTTAAATCCGGATGAACAAAGTAAATTTACGAATATAGATAATATTTGTAAATAATGTAAAATATTTGTTTCTGTAAATTTGTTAACTGTAAATAGGTTATGACTAGTTCATATGTCAAAGAGAGAATTTGAGAAGAAGCTGGCAAAGAGAGAATTTGAGAAGAAGCTTGCTGTGGAAGCAAAAACGCGAAATAAAGACCTTTTCAAGTACATTCGTAGCAAAAAACCTGTGAGAGAGTCAGTTGGTCCATTAGATGATAAAGGGGTTAAAGGAGCACTAAGAGGCGACAAGGCGAGAGCGGAGAGACTGAATGAATTCTTTGCTTAGGTCTTTACTGAGGAAGATGTAGGGATGGTTACCCATGACTGAAGTGGTATTTAAAGGTGTGGAAGAATTGAAGGAAATATCGATACATCGGGAAGATGTCTTACAACTATTAGATAAACTGAAGAGTAGCAAATCACCTGAGCCGGATGGTATACATCCAAGGGTGTTGAAAGAACTGAAATTTGAGATTGCAGACCTGCTATCAGTAATCTGTGAACTATCATTAAAATCATCTCTAATACCTGAGGATTGGAGGATCGCCAATGTAACACCAATTTTTAAAAAGGGTTCGAGGGGTGATCCGGGAAACTACAGACCGGTGAGCCTGACATCAGTACCGGGAAAAATGGTAGAAACCATCATAAAGAATAAAATTACTCAGCATGTAGATAGTCACGACCTAATGGGAGACAGCCAACATGGCTTTTGACAAGGAAGATCTTGTCTTACTAATCTGTTATGTTTTTTTGAAGGAGTGAATAAACAGGTGGACAAAGGTGAGTCGGTTGATATTGTGTATCTGGACTTTCAGAAAGCTTTTGACAAGGTCCCTCATGAGAGACTTTTGGCAAAACTAAAGAGTCATGGGATAGGAGGCAGTGTACTATTGTGGATCAGGAACTGGTTAAAAGATAGAAAGCAGAGGGTAGGGCTAAATGGCCAATTTTCCCAATGGAGAAAGGTGAATAGTGGTGTACCCCAGGGATCTGTGCTGGGTCCGCTGCTTTTTGTCATATTCATAAATGACCTGGAAAGTGGAATAACGAGAGAGGTTATCAAATTTGCAGATGAGACAAAACTATTTAAAGTTGTTAAAACCCAGGAGAATTGTGGAAAATTGCAAGAGGATCTTGATAAATTGGAAGACTGGGCATCAAAATGGCAGATGAAATTTAATGTGGAGAAGTGCAAGGTTATGCACCTAGGGAAGAACAACCCAAACTATGGTTACACGATGCAAGGTTCCACATTAGGAACCACCACCCAGGAAAAAGATTTAGGCGTCATTGTGGATACCATGTTAAAACCCTTGGCCCAGTCTGCAGCGGCGGCCAAGAAAGCAAATATAATGCTAGGTATGATAAGGAAAGGAATGGAAAATAAAACAAAAGATATTATAATGCCTCTATATCGTTCCATGGTGAGACCGCACCTTGAATATTGTGTGCAATTCTGGTCGCCGTATCTTAAAAAGGATATAGCGATTTTAGAAAAGGTTCAGAGAAGAGCCACCAAAATGGTAAAGGGGATGGAAGGCTACTCCTATGAAGAAAGGCTAAAAAGGTTGGGGCTCTTTAACCTGGAAAAGAGACGGCTGAGGGGAGATATGATAGAAGTCTATAAATTAATGAACGGAGTGGAACGGGTAAACGTAGATCGATTGTTTACCTTATCAGAATATAGAAAGACTAGGGGACATGCAATGAAGCTACAGGGTAAACTATTTAAGACTAATAAAAGAAATTATTTTTTCACTCAACGTGTAATCAAACTCTGGAATTTGTTACCGGAGGATGTAGTAAAGGCTGTTAGTGTAGCTGGGTTTAAAAAAGGTTTGGACAAGTTCCTGGAGGAAAGGTCCATAAACCATTATCAAGAAGGGACCCAGGATATCAATGCTTGAACCAATACAAGCATTGTGGAACCTGTGTCCCTTGGGGAAACTGCTAGGTACATATGACCTAGATTGGCCACTGTTGGAAACAGAATACTGGGCTTGATGGACCTTGGTCTGACCCAGTATGGCATATCTTATGTTATGTTCACTCATATGTTTTTAGAGTTTAATGTATCCGTTCTGTTCATTGTAAACCGCCCTTGGTCTCTGGAAGGGGCAGTATAGAAAAAGCTTTTAAATAAATAAATAACACTAGAACCCATAATGGTGGTGCTCAACGAAATGTGGGTGGGGATGACAGGCCTGGATACTTTTTTAGGGTACTGTGTGGGGGCAACATGTTTGACACTGTCTGTGTGGTGGAAGCAACAGATGGTGCCCACTCTTGGGGTAGTTGTTCGTAAACTGCAGTAGCTATGATGTTTATGTGCAGCGGCAGTGTACAAGAACCACACCAAACGAGCATATCTGGACACGCGGCACTGGTATGAGGAGTAGCAGAAGGAGGGACGAGAATGTTTTGTGGAGTCAATAACGGAATGGACTGCAGGGTTAGTGGTCAGTGGTAGTGGGGCATGGGTGGGGGCAATGAGTGGGTGTGGGAGGAAGGGTAGTTAAGGGATGTTTGGGGGAAGAAGAGGTGGGGTATGAAAGTTAGTATAGATGGTGTGACCTCTAGTGCTTCTGTCTCATGCAGGCAAGTGTATGTCTGTTTTGTCTGTGCTTTTTGTGTGTGTTTGTGTGCATGTTTTCATGTTTGTATATATGCATAGATGTGTTTGTGTATATGTGTGTGTTTTCATGTCTGTGTATATGCATGGGGATGTGTGTGTGTGTAAGTGTATTTATTTCTGAGTGTCTGTGATGGGGAGAGATGAGAAGTTTAATTCCTCCATCGCTATGTTACAGTGAGTCAGTGTATATGTGCAGCAGCTGTTAGAACTGTTTCTCCCATAGAAATATATTGGGACTTTTTTGAGGGGGGTTTCAGTTCTCTTCTCCCCCCTCGCCACATACAGAAACGTCACTGCACAGATCTCCTGGCTCACCCCTTCCGTTCCTGGGCAGAGTATTGGGAGGCAGCTCTAAACAGCCTTCCCATTACTTAGATGCTACCTTAGTCTCTGTGACTAGAGCCGCCTTCCTCTGTTCCCTCCTCTAGTGCTGCCTTGCTTTTGCCTGGATCCTCCTCAGCTTCTCTGCTGCTGGTTATGTTGGAAGCAGGCAGGGCAGGTTCACTCACACAGGAGCTAATTCATTAACCTTCCATTAGAGCCTTGCACACAATTGGCTAATGCAAGCGTAAAGAAAAAAAATGTGCCCCCCCAGTGCAGTAACCAAATAATATGCAAATAAGTAACATGCAAAATTTTTGTGCTAACACAAGAGAGCATGGCAGAAGCATGCACATACTGTTCTGTGCTATCAGAAAACTTGGATTGGCACTTGTGTGCATTGCAGGAATGCGATTCAGTCCATAAATATTGTGGGTATCAGGAAAACTTTGGATTGGTTAGGAACTGAGCTACACTCTGGGGAAGGGGGAGCCTATTCCTGCAAAGATGGGCATCACTTTAACCAGGGTGGTAGCAGGCTGTTGGTGCTAATATTCAAAAAGGATATAAAGTCCCCTCTCACCACTTAGGCTCTACCCCTGACCTCATCTTTGTCCTGAAGAACCTTCTCACACAGAATAACACAACTACCTCTCAAGTCACACCAATACCCTGGTGTGACTTGCCATACACCATGCCATACACTTTAAGATACACCTCCCCCAACCTGGAAAGCCACAGCATATGCCTCACCCCAGAAGAAGATTTAAAACATTCAACAAGAACCAATGCCTCAAGGAAACCATCCCCAACCTCCCCAAGGACTTCTCAAACTTGGATGAAACAATCACATCTTGGAATACCACCATTAGTGAGGCAGCTAAAGCACCAAACCACCCAAACCCCTGAAATAAAAAGGAACGACCCAAATCAGCCCCATGGTACTCTGAAGTTAGCAGAGATACAAAGAGAAAACTTTGTCAGCTAGAACGGAAATGGAGAAACAACTGGTCACAATCCACTCTAACGCAATACCAAATCATGCAAAAAGAGTACAACAACCTAATCAACAAGCACAAACAAGAATATCACACCAACCTCATCTTTAAATCCTGCAACAAACCTAGAGAACTATTTGAAATCATCCGCACACTCACAAAAGCTACAGCACACAAAGAAAAAGACTTGATTCAACCACAAGATTTTGCTGATTTCCTCATCAACAAGAACAAACCACTCCTGGGAACTTTACAACTTAACACCCCCAGTACCCCAAATACGGAACCCAATGTCATGCACAAATGGAGTGAATTTCACATCCCCACTATGGAACAAACCTTATGCACTATTACCGCCCTAAATACCAGTACTGCACCATCTGACCCATGCCCAGTAGGATGGATCAGATCAGTCAAAGAAGAGGTTGTCAACTATATCCACAACATTATAAATAAGTCCCTTTCTCAAGGCTATATGCCCCATGCTCTCAAGCAAGCCACCATTCATCCCATACAAAAAAATACTTCATCAGACAGCTCAGAGCCTGTATCTTACTACCCAATCTCCAGCCTTCCCTTCCTATCCAAGATAATTGAAAAGGTAGTTCAGAGACAGCTGCAAGACCACATTGACTTATGTACGCCTCTAGATCTACACCAACATGGCTTTCGCCCTAATTAACAGCATTGACTCTCCTTACTCGGCTATTTGACATATTTCTCAGAGGAACTGTCAATATAAAAACCAGATTTGTGCTTGTCTTTGTGGATATCTCTTTGGTCTTCGACATGGTTTCACACAGCACCCTTTAAATCGACTAGCTAACATTGGATTACAAAACACCACCCTCAACTGGTTTCAATCATAACCTCAGTGACAGAAAACAAATGGTCAAAGTCGGATCGAACACCTCCACCCCTTTCAACACTACACAAGGAGTCCCACAATGGTCCTCCCTTTCTGCTCTCCTTTTCAAAATCTATATTCAGCCAGTCTGCAACATCTTCAAAAAGCACAAGATCCACTATGCCATTTACGCAGACGACATCATGGTCTATTCACCAATCCACCTTGACACCCATACTACTCATAAATCACAAATTGTCTTAAAGAGATAAGCAACTGGCTCCTTTCCAACAATCTGCAAGTCAACCTCAAAAAATCTGAGGCATTATTCATCTCATGTAACACTTCATTTACCCTCCCAACAGCAATCACCCTAGCGGACTCTTCTATCCCAGTAAAAGAAGTTCGATACCTAGGTGTCACCCTTGACAGATTCCTAAACCTACAAGCCCACATCAACAGAACCTCCAGGAATGCTTTACACAAGCTTCCCATCATACGAAGACTAAAACCCCTGCTCAGTCAAGAACACTTTCACACTGTCTGTCAAACAGTTATCACATCCATACTCGACTACTGTAATTCCCTCATCTCCAGGAACAAGCAGGAATGTAGTATTCACATATGGGTATTGTCGGTACCGATGGAGCCCACGCGGGAACACTCCCCAGTGTCCAATAGGAAAGCCTTTGGGAGCATCACACAGCATATGCATGCTGCCTTCCCACCTATCTACCTCTCTCACTTCAGTTCTTTGTTTTCCGCGGAGCCGACGGGATGTGTACCCTGTCACCACAGAAAAATTTGTCTTTATTCTTCGTTTTTTGTGGTTGCATCTGCCTTCCCTCGACGCCTACCGGTACTGCTGGTTCTTTTCTTTCTTTTTTTTTTTGAAAAAAAACTTATATTTTTTCTTCAGGGGGTTTCTCCCCTGCTCAGATGCTAGGTGCCATTTTGGACACTAGGCCCATTTTTCTTCAGTCATGGAGAAACCAGCCACTGGTTTCAAGAAATGCTCAAACTGTGGCGGTACAATTTCCATCACCGACACCCATGATTGGTGTCTCAAATGTTTGGGTCCTGAACATTGTCCAATGGAGTGTCTCTCCTGCAGGAAGATGACCAAAAGGGGCTTACAGAATCGAGTAGCCAAACTCGGTACCCTTTTTGCCTCAGACACGATGTCCTTTGCATCGACGTCTTCCAGGGCTTTCCACTTCCTCCCATGGATCTCGGGTAACTTAACATAAGTCTTCAAAGACTAGCCGGTCCTCGAAGGGAAGATCTCCTTCAAAGCATCAAGATGCCACTGGCGTTGCCCTCGAGGACACTTTACTGGCAAAACAGCCCCGGCGGGAGTCTTTGGGCTCCAAAGCATTAGCGGGGCTCCAGGTTGTTCCAGAGGCTTCCACCTCTACGGAACTACTGGTGCCATGCTCTGGGGTCGTAGCCGCTTTGATTGGTACCGACACCCAGGCATCGGCAGTAGCGATGGATAAAAGACTCCTCGCTATCAAACGCAGTCTAGCGACTCTCTTAGCCACTTTGGTACCGCTAAGATCGCTGCAGATGGTTCCACAGGCACCGGTACCGGTTGCACCTGCTCCGACAGGTATACTTCCCCCCAGGCCGAGCCTTGAGTCTTTCTCGGGCATCGGGGATCAGGAACTGAGGCACTTCGGTACCAACTTTGAGCGGTACCAACGCCACGCGTTACAGGAGAACCCGGTGCTACCCGCCTTCGAGTCTTCCGATTCCGATGACTCTGACAATTCCACCGGTACCAGAGCTGACCTCTTGAAGGATTCAACTCCTTCTCCTCAACGCAGAATGTCTCCTCCGGAAGATATGTCCTTTCAGGACTTCATACGTGATTTGGCAAAGGGTCTTGCTATCACAGTAGTACCAGAAAAGGAGCCTAGGGCAGAAGAATTGAGAATTCTACAGTACCCTTTAGCTCCAAAGGAGACAGCTATGCTTCCTATACACCAGATCTTACATGATCTAATGTTAAGAATGTGGGAAACCCCTTTAACGGTGTCACCACATTCCAGACACCTCAACACTATGTATCGAGTGCCACCTTGCCCTGGTTTTCAAAAGACTCAGTTACCACACCATTCCATGGTAGTGGAATCGGCCATGCGGAGACTCGAGTGCTAAAAGACACTCTTCTAATCCGCCGGGTCATGAGTCCAGAACACTCGATGCCTTTGGACGTCGATGTTTTCAATCCTCCGTGCTATCAGCCAGAATCAGTTCCTACATGCTTTACATGGGAATGTTTCTAGAAGAAGTTGCAAAAGATTTAGAGCTCATGAGCCCTTATCTTCAGGAGAATAAAAGAGCAGATCACCTTGCTCTGGTCAAGCACTCCCAAAATGTTTCTAAATTCATGAACCGTGCTACCTTTGATTGTTTTGAATGTATTAGCAGAACTTCTGCTATCTCCATAGGAGCACGTCTTATTGCTTGGCTTCAAGCATCAGACTTAGAAGAATGGGTGCAAGACAAGCTGGGAAACATTCCTTGCACGGAAGAAAATCTCTTTGGCAAGGACTTGCAAAATAAAGATAATGAAATTGAACCTGACAATACCGCTCTATGCATGTTATCAAATTCTACAGCTAACCCAGCAAAGAAAAAGTCTTTCAAGAAGCCCTTTTTCTCCAAGAAGAAGAAATTCTTCCACCCAACACAGTCACTGTCCACTGCATGTTCCCCAGAAAGGGCAACAACAGACTAGACAACAAAGAAAGCCGCAAGCTCAAAAAAACTCACCCGGCCCAACAGACCCAACCTCCTCAGGGTCTTTGACTTTCATCTAGAGAACTTAGTCATTCTGCCTTTAGAGAGTCCAGAACCCTTAAACATTCCAGGCAGAATATGCCATTTTGCCAAAAGATGGCAACAAATCACATCAGAAAACTTGACTCTGTCCATTGTACATCTGGGGTACAAGCTTCATTTCCTCAACTTGCCCCCACCCACAATAATCAAACAGTTCAATTCTCAACTACCCGCCACCAACCTGTTGTGGCAAGAGGTCACCTCTCTTCTTGCTCAAGGAGCAATAGAAGAAGTTCCCATATCCCAACAGGGCGCAGGATTCTACACCCCCTATTTTCTCATTCCAAAGAAGATAGGGGGACTCAGGCCTATATTGGACCTCAGAGAATTAAACAAATACTTAGTCCGAGAAAAGTTCAAAATGATCTCCCATGGAACACTTCTGCCATACCTTCAAAGTCAGGACTGGCTATGTTCTCTAGATCTAAGGGATGCTTACATGCATATTCTTATTCATGCAGATCACAGGAAGTTCCTTCGATTCCTGGTCAATGGAAAACATTTCCAATACGGAGTCCTTCCTTTCGGCCTTGCCTCTGCTCCAAGGGTCTTCACAAAATGCATGTCAGTAGTAGCAGCTGGGGATATTCGTCTTCCCTTACTTAGACGATTGGCTCATTCGAGCGTCAACAGCTCTAGAGGCCAGCCTTGCTCTGTCTCGAGCAATGCAAATACTTCAATATTTGGGATTGGTCATAAACCTCCCAAAATCCCAGCTCACCCCCTCTGTCCCTCAAGTTCATAGGGGCTCGTTTAGACACACAGCAGTCAAAGGCTTTTCTGCCACAGCCACGCTGTCTGCACATAATGGAACTGGCATCTCAAGCAGTGCTAAAGACCTCCCTCACTGCTCGACAGATGCTTCAACTTCTGGGACACATGGCATCTACTGTCCATGTGGTTACCTATGCACGCCTTCACATGCGAGCAGCCCAGTGGACTCTATCTTCTCAATGGTCCCAGGCCTCGGGCCCCCTAACAGACAAAATCAGAGTTACCGCACATCTGATTGTGTCCCTACATTGGTGGCAATCTCTGGAAAACCTCCTTGTAGGCTCTCCTTTCCAGGAACCACTATATCAGGCCACCCTAACAGCAGTTGTGTCCAAGTTGGGTTGGGGGGGCCCACTTGAACGACCTTTCCACTCAGGGTCTCTGGACCCTACAGGAGGTTTCTCTTCACATAAACCTACTGGAGCTAAGAGCCATTTTCAATGCTATTCAAGTATTTTGCGCCGATCTCAGTCACCAGACAGTTCTGGTCCAAACCGACAATCAGGTGGCCATATTTTATCTAAACAAGCAAGGTGGAACAAGCTCTCTGTCGCTATGCAACGAAGCTTTGTGACTATGGGCCTCTGCCAGAGAGCATCAAATCCATCTGTTGGTGGTATATCTTCCAGGCATTCAAAACATTTGGGCAGACAAACTCAGTCGAGTACTGCTGCCATACGAGTGGTCCCTCCACTCATATCAACTTGCTCGAGTGTTTCAAATCTGGGGAACGCCGGACATAGACCTCTTTGCAAGTTCACAGAATGCCAAACCTCCCCGATTCTATTCCAGAATCCCGGCTCAACATTGTCAGGCAAGAGATGCTTTCCTACTCCACTGGGGTCAGGACTTTCTCTATGCCTTCCCACCCATTCCCCTCATTCCCAAGACTTTATTCAAGCTTCTGAGAGACAGAGGTCATATGATACTCATAGCTCCACGTTGGCCACAGCCAACGTGGTATCCTCTTCTGTTATGTCTCTCTCAAGCCACTCCTCTGGAGTTGGGGAGTGCTCCAGATCTGTCCCAGGAGGGCGGATCCTTACTGCACCCCAATCCCCAGTCCCTACATCTCAGAGCCTGGTTACTGAAAGCCTAGAATTCCAAGATATCAACCTTTCTCAACAGGTGAAGAATATCCTTCTGGCTTCCAGAAAACCTTCCACAAGGCATTCCTACGCTTTTAAGTGGAAAAGGTTCTCTGTCTGGTGTTCCCAAAAGGGTCTTAACCCCCTGTTGGTACCAGTGGAGTCGCTACTAGAGTATCTCCTTCAATTATCAGCTTAGTAGTGCTATTGCTGCTTTTCATAAACCCTTCGATGGACAACCTATTTCCTCTCATCCACTTGTATCAAGATTCATGAGAGGTCTACTCTTAACAAAACCTCTCATTAAACCACCACCGGTTGCATGGGATCTAAATCTTGTTCTTGGTCAGCTTATGAAACCGCCCTTTGAGCCTTTGGCCACTTCAGATCTATAGTTTATTTCATGGAAAGTCATTTTCCTAATTGCCATCACTTCTGCAAGGCACATTAATGAACTACAGGCTTGAGTAGCTGACCCTTCTTATACAAGGTTTCACCATGATAAAGTAGTCCTCAGGACTCATCCTCACTTTCTGCCAAAGGTGGTTTCGCCTTTCCATTTAAACCAGTCTGTTTATCTTCCTGTTTTCTTCCCTAGGCCTCATGCATCCAGTGCAGAAAGGAATCTCCACATTTTGGATTGTAAAAGGGCATTAGCCTTTTATCTTCAAAGGACTAAGCCACACAGAAAATCTTCTCAGCTTTTTGTGGCTTTTGACTCTAGTCATTTCGGACTTCCAGTCTCCAAGAGAACTCTGTCAAATTGGATTGCAGACTGCAATACCTATACTTATCAGAGTAAAGGACTTTCCCTTGAGGGCCATGTTACAGCTCACAATGTGAGAGCCATGGCAGCCTCAATGGCTAACCTTCATTCGGTGTCTATTGATGACATCTGCAAGGCAGCCACTTGGGCTTCGGTGCACACCTTGTGATAAGGAAGCTTATCATAGTTCAGGAAGGAGCTATAGTAGAGGTGAAGTGACTCTGAACAAGCAACCTGTCTTGGTAGAAATAAGAAAACAGAATATTTCCATAAAAGACTACCAGTCCCAGAATGCACCAGGTTTCCAACAGCCATTAGAGGAGATGAAGTGGGGAAACGTGTGTTCAATCAATAGGGCTATGAGGTAATCCCCAAGCACTCATCTCCAAGGGCAGGGCTTGATTCAGCACAGCTGTGCTGTACTAGGGTGGAGCCTTCATCTAAGCAGAATAAAAGAAAAGCTTATTCTACAGAGAATCATCTTCATTATCTGGAGGATCAGCATCATCTTCATGATCATCAGCAAAAGCCAGAGCGGACGGACAGAGAGAGCAAGAAACACTTTGGAAGAAAGAAGAGAAAAGCATTTGGGAGGTCTAAAGGAGTCCATAGCAGTACGTATACTGGGAGGCATTCCAGAGGCAAGCATACACCATTGGACTGGGGAAAGCCAGAGGAGTGGTGCTGCAGAGCCAGGAATCCCCGGACGGCACCTGTGAGGGAGACGGCTGCACTTGGAAGGGACCCTAAGACCAGTGCTAGAAGGTATGTGAAGAGAGATCCAGTGTCCAGGGATCTGGATTGGAAGGCTGGACATAAAAACTGGACTACATACTGGCCAGGCTATTTAGAGAGGAACTCTAACAGCAATGGAAGCTCAGGTATGAACACTGATCTATGCCCTAGCTTTTCACTTGAAAGACAGCAGGGAAACAAGTATTGTCCTGAGAGAGCTCCATTGAGAAATTCCTCTGTGCCAATCCATGATATTGAACCCATGATAGTTGAAGAAGGAGGAGAGGTTGCAAATGAGGACTTTGAATACATGGATTGCTCTCTGTCTAAACTTCTGTGGTAATATGCTGTTACAAAATACAACAACCATCACAAAGAAATATAAACTTGTTCTTTGATCTACTCAGAAAAGCTTCTGAGTAGGATTTGAGCCACGTAGTAGAAAGTAAGCCAGCCAATGGGGTTTCAGCTGGGTAATTGCTAGCAATTGAGCCTTGCCTAATTGCCTGTGAGCTCTAAAGGGACACTTCTGAGTCTGTGTGTGAAGATACAAGAAGTTAACCCTGAAAAGAACAGTTTTTCCCTACTTTGTGGGTTTTGTTTGTTATTTGAAGCACTGCTAAGAAGATATTAGCAGAAGCCTACAGAAAAGACCTTTCTGTTTCCATCAAGGTCTTTATTCTTTGATTTGATTGCCTAACAAGTTCAGCTGTTTTTCCTGATTTGTTTTTCTAAGTATAACACTGAAAGCAAGTATCCTGTTTTATGTGCTACCAAGTATATCTGTGTTGGGAGAAATAACCCCATAAATAAAATATCTTCTTTGCTTTAACACTTGAGCAAGCACAACTAATTTATTGTGAACAGCTGAGTCTGGTATGAATGGACTACATTTCCCATAATCCTTTGCAAGTCATATTAATATTTGCCTTTGCCAAGACTGTGGACATTCTCATCCAGCGCCCCCGTTTACAGATGGTGTAGTTTTTCGGATTGCTTTTGCGCAAAGGATTTACATGCTAAGGATTACAACTGAAGTCTGAAGAAAAAAAGAAAGTTCAAGTTTAAAAGCTGGAAAAAAAAAAAAAAGATTTTCCCTTAACTACACTTTGGAGGAAGAGGTGGCTGATCCAGATAGCTGTCCCAGGAGGAAAAGACCCTGTGCAGAGCTGGATTCATCATTGGCATAAGGTAATAAGTACCTGGACATGTCTAGTGGTGGATGGGAGTAAGGCACAGGGGTAATTGAAAAAAAAAAAAAGTAGAAAAAAGCACCTGTTTGGAAGGTGGTGCACTGTGTTTTTTTTCCTCTTGTGTTTTCTTGCAGGGATCAAGATGGATCCAAGGGAACTAGCTGAATGGATGGCAGCCCAGTTTAGCTGGCAACAGGAGCTAGTGCAGCAGGCTCAGGACACTGCTATGAAAGCCTTAATGGACCAGCAGAAGCCAGTGCTTGATCTGGTGAAAGCCTTAGTTAATCTGCAGAACCAAAGTGGACCAGATGCAAGACCAGCAGTAAATACTGGTATACCACATGTGGACAGTGTGGGACTCAATCAGGGAATTGGGGCATTTAGTTTTGGGAAGTTGACTCCAGATGATAATGTTGATGATTTCCTAGAATCTTTTGAGAGAGTGGCACAAGCATTAGCATGGCCAGAGACCCAGTGGGCAGTAAGGCTGGCAGCGTCATTAACTGGAGAGGCGCTTGCAGCTTATAGAGCAATGCCAGCAGCTCAGGCTTTGAATTATAAGGATGTAAAGGCTGCTATTAGAGATCGCCTAGGGTTGTCTATTTCAGAGTATAGGCGAATGTTTAGAGCTACTGCATTAAGATTGGGTGAAACACCCAGGGCTCTGAGTCAGAGAATCAGAGGATTAGCTGTAAAATGGTTGGAGCCTGAGGGAAAGATGGTGGAAATGTTATTAGACATTATTATGCTTGAACAATTTATGTCTGCTGTGCCTAAAGATTTGCACACTTTCCTTATACAGCAAAATTGCCAAAATCTTGGAGAGGCAACCATGCTAGCAGAGAGATTCTTGGAAGCCACGCAGGCTTGCCATAGAATGGGTGGCCCTCTGAAGATTGGTGCTGAGGCAAGCTGTGCTGTATCAGAAAAGAAAGTGCTTAAAAATGTTTCTGAAAGTAATTGTACTGTGCCAGCCCAGATGACACAGTGGAGTAAAAAGAAATGTTTCAAATGTGGAAAATGGGGACACTTAGAAAAGGGATGCCAGACACACACTAGCTTAATGGGTGTTGATTTAAAACAGCCCAAAGAAGGATTTCTTTTGATGGTTGATGTGCAGGGAATTACCACAAATGCTCTGTTAGACTCTGGGGCAGACCAGAGTATGCTGTCAAAAAGGCTTTGGAAGAGGATAGAGGCCCAAGATGGATTTGTGCCTAGAACCCCTGAAAGCCAAGTTCACATCAGATGCATTCATGGTGCTGCAACATCATATCCCACCTATAGGCTAAGGATTAAGTGCCTGGGGGAACAAGAGGAAGTTCTGTTAGCAGTGGTGCCTAGGCTACCATTTGATTTGGTTCTAGGAAAGGACTGGCCAAGATTTAAGCAGGGTCTAGTGAAAGGGCTAGGAAAGAAGGAGGGAGAAGGAATAATGGAAATAGCTCCCGGGCCTTTCTTTGGAAGTCCTCAGTCCCTAGCTAAAAAGATGGTTAAGCTTCCAGAAGGTCAAACTATAGGTAAGAAGAGGGGCCTTGTATCCACCCGCTCGCAGGCTAAGGTAGAGAGCCAGCAGAAGGAGGAGGGGGAGCAGGCAGAGTTATTAGGAGACTTACCCTCTCATGATGATTTAATAACTCCACCATCTGGGGAAGTAAGAAAGTTGAAAGCACAAAAGCGGTGTGAGAGACTTTGCAGAGCACAGGGTAGGGCTGAGATGTTAGCAGGCCAAAGTTTACCCTGGGTGCCAGCTGAGTTAGTGGCAAAGTTTCCTAACTTTCCACAAGAACAGCGAGCTGATCAAGCTCTCACCCGAGCTTTTAAGTATGCTCATGGGGTCAGGGAGGAGTTGCCCAGATTCAGACTAGATAATGAAATATTATATAGAGAGAGTCAGGACCCCAGAAATGGGACCATACGTAAACAATTGGTGGTACCCACAACTTTCAAAGGGCTAGTACTTAGATTAGCACATGATCATCCAGTTGGAGGTCATAAAGGGATGCAAGGAACACTGGATCAAATACTTATGCGTTTTTACTGGCCAGGTACTTTCAAAGAAACTGCCCAGTTTTGTGCTGCATGTCCAGCGTGTCAGTGAGTTACAACGACTCACCCACCGGTGGTGCCTTTGGTTCCCATGCCAATTATCACAGACCCAATTGGTCGCATTGCCATGGATATTGTAGGCCCATTAGTCAAAACGCCCCGAGGTTTCCAATACATCCTAGTTATGGTAGATCAGGCAACAAGGTTTCCCTGGGCCATACCATTGAGGAATGTTTCTGCAAAAACAATAGCTTTAGAGCTAGTCAAATTGTTTTGCGAAGTGGGATTCCCAAGAGTGGTGTTGACTGACCTAGGGTCCAATTTTGTATCCAAATATTTGGCCCAGGTCTGGGATGCCTTTGGCATTCATCACGTGAAAACCTCAGCCTACCATCCACAATCAAATGGTTTGGTGGAGAGATTCAATGAAACTCTCAAACAAATGTTGAGAAGGGGGTTAGCAGGAGAGGTAAAAGAATGGGATATGTTATTGCCCTTTGCCTTATATGCCTGCAGGGAAAGAATTCAGGTGTCCCTAGGTGTAACTCCATATGAATTGATGTATGGTAGGGCTCCACGGGGTTTGTTGGATATTTTGAGGGAACAATGGATTGATCCTGAACCAGGAAGCCAGGAAGTGCCACAGTTTTTACGTGACTTGAGAGCACGTTTAAAAAGGACCTCGCAGGTTGCTGAGAGGAACCTGCAGGACAGCCAAGTGCGCCAGAAAGGGTGGTATGATAGGAAGGCCAAAAGCCGCCAATTAAGCATTGGTGAAAAAGTTTTGGTTCAAGTAGCGGGTACTGCTCCAAAATTTGAAGTACAGTGGAAAGGGCCATGGAAGGTTGTTAGACAAGTGAGCCCAGTATCTTATATGGTAGAAAATGCAAGAGGGCGTAGACAGACCTACCATATTAATGTACTTAAGTCTTGGAAGGAGAGGCCTGTAAATAATAATGACCCTGAAGCTAGCCAAGAAGTAGGTGAGCTTCAAAAAGATAACACTCTCGTAGGTATTACGGACTGTAGGAAAGAAGTTTCACCAGTTACACCAGTCCGTAATAACTTAAGCAGGGGGAGGTATGTGATAAGGAAGCTTATCATAGTTCAGGAAGGAGCTATAGTAGAGGTGAAGTGACTCTGAACAAGCAACCTGTCTGTTCTGGTAGAAATAAGAAAACAGAATATTTCCATAAAAGACTACCAGTCCCAGAATGCACCAGGTTTCCAACAGTCATTAGAGGAGATGAAGTGGGGAAACGTGTGTTCAATCAGGAGGGCTATGAGGTAATCCCCAAGCACTCATCTCCAAGGGCAGGGCTTGATTCAGCACAGCTGCGCTGTACTAGGGTGGAGCCTTCATCTAAGCAGAATAAAAGAAAAGCTTATTCTACAGAGAATCATCTTCATTATCTGGAGGATCAGCATCATCTTCATGATCATCAGCAAAAGCCAGAGCGGACAGACAGAGAGAGCAAGAAACACTTTGGAAGAAAGAAGAGAAAAGCATTTGGGAGGTCTAAAGGAGTCCATAGCAGTATGTATACTGGGAGGCATTCCAGAGGCAAGCATACACCATTGGACTGGGGAAAGCCAGAGGAGTGGTGCTGCAGAGCCAGGAATCCCCGGATGGCACCTGTGAGGGAGACGGCTGCACTTGGAAGGGACCCTAAGACCAGTGCTAGAAGGTATGTGAAGAGAGACCCAGTGTCCAGGGATCTGGATTGGAAGGCTGGACATAAAAACTGGACTACATACTGGCCAGGCTATTTAGAGAGGAACTCTAACAGCAATGGAAGCTCAGGTATGAACTCTGATCTATGCCCTAGCTTTTCACTTGAAAGACAGCAGGGAAACAAGTATTGTCCTGAGAGAGCTCCATTGAGAAATTCCTCTGTGCCAATCCATGATATTGAACACATGATAGTTGAAGAAGGAGGAGAGGTTGCAAATGAGGACTTTGAATACATGGATTGCTCTCTGTCTAAACTTCTGTGGTAATATGCTGTTACAAAATACAACAACCATCACAAAGAAATATAAACTTGTTCTTTGATCTACTCAGAAAAGCTTCTGAGTAGATTTGAGCCACGCAGTAGAAAGTAAGCCAGCCAAGGGGTTTCAGCTGGGTAATTGCTAGCAATTGAGCCTTGCCTAGTTGCCTGTGAGCTCTAAAGGGACACTTCTGAGTCTGTGTGTGAAGATACAAGAAGTTAACCCTGAAAAGAACAGTTTTTCCCTACTTTGTGGGTTTTGTTTGTTATTTGAAGCACTGCTAAGAAGATATTAGCAGAAGCCTACAGAAAAGACCTTTCTGTTTCCATCAAGGTCTTTATTCTTTGATTTGATTGCCTAACAAGTTCAGCTGTTGTTTTTCCTGATTTGTTTTTCTAAGTATAACACTGAAAGCAAGTATCCTGTTTTATGTGCTACCAAGTATATCTGTGTTGGGAGAAATAACCCCATAAATAAAATATCTTCTTTGCTTTAACACTCGAGCAAGCACAACTAATTTATTGTGAATGGCTGAGTCTGGTATGAATGGACTACATTTCCCATAATCCTTTGCAAGTCATATTAATATTTGCCTTTGCCAAGACTGTGGACATTCTCATTCAGCGCCCCCGTTTACAACCTTCACAGCCCACTACTGCTTAGACAAGGACTCCCATCAGGATGCCTTGTATGGTCAAGCTGTTCTACAGCATCTTTTCCATTCTTAATAAAACTCCTACCCACCATCCACGAGTTTGGATGCCGGAGGTCCATGGGAGGAAGTATGACCCATCTCACCTAGGTTCGCAGCTTGCTGAGGTCATCCCTTGGCATCTTTCAGCTAGGGAGTCCCTATATCTGAAGACTACATTCCTACTTGTTCCTTGAGATAGCGTGGTTACTCACCTGTACCATGTGATCTCTGGGAACAGCAGGAATAAGTCTTCACAACCCACCCACCTCCCCTAGGAGTTGTCTCTATCTCTTTCTATTTTTTTCTACTTCTCTCCTTTGGTCTCAGCTATAAACTCAACTGAAGTGAGAGAGGTAGATAGGTGGGAAAGCAGCACGCATGCGCTTTGGGATGCTCCCAAAGGCTTTCCTATTGGACGCTGGGGAGCGTTCCCGCGTGAGCTCCGTTGGTACCGATGATACCCATATGTGAAGACTTATTCCTGCTGTTCCCGGAGATCACCTGTTACAGGTGAGTAACCACGCATTCCATGGACTTCCATCTGAAATCACCCGACCTTTACAACTAGCACAGGACACCACTGCCGACATCATCACTGGGTTATCCAAGCATGATCACATAACACCCCTCTTATTTCAACTACACTTGCTACCAATCACCTCAAGAGCCAAATACAAAGCAGTGCTTACCATCTTTAAGATCAAAAACATGTCAGCAGGAACCCTACAGACAATGCTATGCACAAATCTAAACAGACCGAAGAGACAGAACACTAGAGAAACTATCCCAGTTCCCAGCTTATACACTAAAGCTAAGAAGACTACAACAAAGAGGACTTTCTCACCAGCCATCTGGAAGTCCCTGCTAGAGAAAATAAGGACAACTAAGGATATTAAGGACTTCAGAAAACAACTCAAAACTTTCCTGTTCACTGACCACTTCAGAGACACCACCTAGCCCTCTTCTTCAAGCCACAAACCCATACAACAAATTGATCTTATGTACAGATGTTTTTAACTGTAAATAGGTTTGCTCCAGAGCATCTCCTGCATGTATCTCCCATCCCAAGTTTATAACATGAATTCTCTGTAACTGTTTTGAGTTTCATTGTAAACCACTTTGATTCTAAGATAAGGCGGTATAAAAAAATGTGTTAAATAAATAAATTTCCATATCTATGCCAAAACCATCATGATAAACGGCTCATTTAAGACAAAGCAACTGACCTTCGCAAACCTCCTACGATGCTTCGACGAAATCTCACGATGGCTAACAACCACTAACCTGGCAATTAACTACAAAAAAACCAGAAGCCTTATTCATCACAAAAGACAATGTCTTCAATCCTCCAATCTCCCTTACCCTAAACGATACACAAATAAAAGTACAAACTCAAATCAAATACCTCTGCATCATCCTGGATCAACGCCTCTCCTTCATTCCACAGGTACTCAAAACCACCAGAACAATCTACTTCAAAGCCAGAACCCTACAACGTCTACACCCTGTCCTTAAACCACCAGACTTCCGCTCCACTCTACTCTTCAGGCCCTGATCCTCCCACCTTGACTATTGCAACTCCATCTACCAAAATCTGCCACAATCCATCTTACTCCCCTTACGCACACTCTACACACCACCGCATGCATCCTAAAAGGAGCTTCGAAGCAAGACGACATCACACCCATTCTTAAGCACCTACAGTGGCTGCCCCTCGAAAGCCAAATCAGATACAAGACTCTCCTCACCCACAAGGCTATCCACTGCCACCCCAAGTCACACCTTCATATCCCACTCCAGACTCTGCAGCTAAACAGGCCAAGAAGACAATCCACGAAGCACGCTTTTATCATCCCGCACACAAGAGCAAAAACCATCCAGCAAGCATGTGCACGATTCTTTGAACTATATGCACAATCTGTCTGGAACATGCTCCCAGCCCCAGTCAGAAACATATCAGATCTCCACACCTTCCAAAAACACCTGAAAACTCACCACTGAACATTTTGGCCCCTCGCACAACCCCCTTCATCATAAATACATAAACCCCAAAGAAAGAGAATAGCTGCTGCTCAAACCTCATCTTGTGCATACACTGTATATAGCCCACCAATGTAAACAGTCAGTCAAACATGTATCTACTCTTTAACTCATGTATATAAGTTACCTGTTCTTTGTACATAAGTTAACTGGGTCCATAAGCCTTTGTTCTATGTAAACCGCTTTGACCTGGCGAAAAGTGGTATATAAGACCTGCTCAATAAATAACTACATAAAATGAGAGGAGGAGTAGCCTAATGGTTAGAGCAGTGGTTCTCAAACGCTTTCCTGGGGGCCCACCAGCCGGTCAGGTTTTCAGGATATCCACAATGAATATGCTTGAGAGATATTTGCATATAATGGAGGTAGTAGGTATGCAGAGATCTCACATACATATTCATTGTGGATATCCAGAAAACCTGACCGGCTGGTGGGCCCCCAGGACTGCGTTTGAGAACCACTGGGTTAAAGCACTGGCTTGGGAACCAAGAGACAAGGGTTCAGTTCCCACTAGCAGTGCTTGTGGCCTTGGGCAAGTCACTTAACCCTCCATTGCCTCAGAAAATTCCAAGTTATCAATGTCCCTGTTTAATGTACATTACCAAGTTTAAGTGACAATGTAAACTGCTTTGATTGAAATGATAAAGCAGTATAAAAAGACCTAATAAATACTGAAATGAGGTTGATTGTGTACATCATTACTCATAAAGGGAGCCAGATTAAAAGATGGTTAAAATGAGTTTTCTGAGACATGCAGGACCTCAAAACTGTTCCTCTTTTTAAGTGATGATACACTGGGGGTTTGAATATCTTTATTTTTTCCAGCCCAACACAATGTTGGGAAAAATTATATAGGAAGGATCGACAATTTCTGCCATCTGGCTGGGGGGCAATATGACTCTCCAACAACATTGATTCACAATAGCATAGCAGTTAGGGAACCATTCCTTTCAAACCACCTTTCCAGCACTTATTGTATTTCATTGGTTCACCAATTAAGTATCGTATTAAATTCCAGATCTGTTGTTCTCTTGGGCTTTCGCAGCTAGTATAATGATCTCTGCAGATCATGTATAACCCGGAAGACTGCAGAGATCATCAAGATCTGTTGGTTGACATATATAAAATGAAGGAAACAATTTGGACGCATCAAAAAAAGGCGAAGTGACCACAAAGGGAAAACGTGGGTAAAGGCTTTGTTTTAATAAACTTATTTAATGTTCCCTTTGTACTCGCTTCACTATTTATTTGCTACTATGGTGTTCGGCAGTGTGAAGCCTCTTCTTTGGAAGACAGTTAGGATGCTCTTGTGGCATTGTCCGATATGTAATTTGCATTCTAGAGTTGCTCATCGCTTATAAGCCCTTTTAAGGGCTGCTAAATTTGTTCACACTCTCTGCTTTTTTCGCTTACTGTTCCTGGAATATGGAACCATCTGCCTGGAATGATTGGAGTGGGATCGGATGGAAAATATTTGAAGGCATGATTATTTCAGATGTTTTTTTTTTCTCATGAATAAGCAAGTTAGCATTAGCAGTGTGTTGTGTTTGTATAAACTTATGAGTGTTTAATTATAAATCGCAGAGAATGGTTGTAATCAGAATTATGGTCTTACGATTTTAAATAAAAAAAAGACTGATAGAGACACATGCAGAAACACAAGCACTGATATAGACACCCACATGCAGAGCGGTTGAAAGCAATTCCATACTTATTCATTGAGGTTCAGGAATATCTTTATATTAGAGGGGCTTGTTTACAAAGCCGCGGTAGTGGTTCGCGATCGCAGCCGTGGCCCCATTGAAATCAATGGGGCCGCGGCTCCGATTACAATCGCAAACCGCTACCGCGGCTTTGTAAATAAGCCCCAGAGAGTTTTCTCATTCTTGAATTTCAGAGAATCACATCCAGGAAATCTAATGCAGTGTTCTTACCCCAGGAACAGGCTCCCTAACCATCACCCCTGTTATTATATCCCACCTTGAAAGAGGAGAAGAGCCGTACATCAGGGATGAACTGGGATCAGAGGAGAGAGGAACTGGGAAAAGCAGCTGCTCAGGTGAGTCTAGTAAAAAGAGGGACTGGTGTAAGAAGGTGCTGCTGGGAACTGCAGAGATCCCTTCACAAGCTCACTCATGGGGTTTCAGTAACAGGCACCTAACGTAGAGGATGAATCTGTCCAAACCCAAAGCACCCAGACCATATAAAGGACAAAATGGATTCTGTTAGTTTGCATGGTCTTCACTTTGTATTTATCTCTGACTGGTTCATCATTTCTAGATTTTGTATTTTCATTAGATTTCAGAAAAGGAACAGGCAGTGCTTTTAGCAGCCTCTCCTGTTTACTATCCCAGCTTCTGTCCCCTAGTCAGAGGGCTTGTGCTGGAGCCTGGTGTCCCCCCAGGCACTTCTGTCCATCATCAGTGTCACCCGAACATTGTTTATTTCCCACTGAGTCTGACTTCCTGTTACACTGGAACACCTCACTTCTCTAGGGTCTCTTCTTATTCTGCAACTCTGGCAATACAGTAATGCCCAATGTTTACTTTTTATCCAGAAAAGGGTGATCCCAGAAACACTACCCCAGGCACCCATCATTTGGAGCACAGTGAGAATCCCGAAGGAAGCAGCATGTCATCAGAAAGAGACAAAGAGGATATTTATTTCTGTTCGGAATGGGGAATAAAGTGCAAGAATCAGTATATCTCAGAAAAGGAACCGAAGAAAGCAACAGGAGAGTTAGCTGATAAATCTTCTGTAGGTGAACAAAGCGTGAGTGACACCACAAAAATAGCAGAACAGAGAAACCAGACATCACAAGAGAGATGTGGGATATTCCACAAGGATGCTGTACCTCTGCCATTACAGCAGAGATCTCCCCCTGAACAGCGACCCTCTACATCTAACCACTGTGGGAAAACTAACAGTAAGAAGGGAAAAGACAAAGAACAGGAGACACACACAAAAAGACATTTTACACGTTCGAACCATGGAAAAGAGTTCCTTAGGGAGAGAGAACATGTGCAACACCAAAGCATCACCCAAAGAAAGAGACCGTTTACATGTAAAACTGTGAAAAGCTTGATGCGTAAAGCAAAATATGCACGCAGTCACAAAGGGCATACCTATAAGAAAAGAAACCTCACAAATCAGCATAAAATCCACCAAAGATCAAGAGGATTCTCAGATAAGAAATCTGCAAAATGCTTCACCGAGAAGAAAAAACGCTTAAGACGTCATAAAAGCAAGACAGCAGTGAGACGATGGACTTGTACATGTACGAAGTGTGATAAAACCTTCACGCGTAAGGAATACCTTGAAAACCACCAAAGAGTCCATACTGGCGAGACACCATTTAAATGCAGTAAGTGTGGTGAAGGTTTCACTTATAAGATACATCTCAGAAGGCATCAGAAAATCCATAGTGAAGCGAGACCATATCTATGTAATGAGTGTGGTAGAAGATTCAGTAGAACGTCAACTCTCAGAACCCATCAAAGAACTCACACGGGAGAGAGACCATTTTCATGTTCTCAATGTGGAAAAAGCTTCATTCAGAAGATAAACCTCCTAGTCCACCAGAACATGCACACAGGTGAAAAACCATTTTCATGTAGTGAGTGTGATAAAAGGTTCACTCAGAAGATACATCTCATAGACCATCAGAGAATACACACTGGTGTGAAGCCATTTTCATGTTCCGAATGTGAGCAAAGCTTCTATCGTAAGGGAATGTTAAGATTACACCAGAAAATTCACACTAATGAGAGACCATTCTGTTGTACTAAATGTGGTAAAACATTCATTACAAAATCACAACTGTCAGCACACCAGAAAATTCACACTAATGAGAAACCATTCATATGTACTGAGTGTGGCAAAAGCTTCAAACGAAATGAGCACCTGGCACTCCATCAGACAATCCACACTGGTGAGAAACCATTTTTGTGCACAGTGTGTGATAAAAGCTTCAGGTTAAATAGACAGCTGACACTTCACTTACAGACTCATACAACCAAAAGATTTTCTTGTACTGTGTGTGATAAAAAATTTAAATTTAAAAATAGCTTCACAAGTCATCAGAAACTTCATAGAGGTGAGAGAGAGTATTCATGTAACAAGTGTCATAAAAGCTTTGTGGAGAGGTCAGGGCTAAAATCTCACCAGAAAACACACAAGACAGAAAGACCATTTTCATGTACGGAGTGTGATAAAGCCTTCAAAGAGATGAAAGACCTCACATTACATCGGAGAACTCACGTGGATGTGAAACCCTTTCCATGTACTGAATGTGAAAAAAGTTATTTTACGCAATCAAAACTGTTATGCCATCAGAGAATTCACACAGGAGAGAGACCATTTTCATGTGCCAAGTGTAATAAAACATACATGACTCAAAGACATTTAAAAATGCATGAAAAAACTCACCTTGGGAAAAAACCATTCTCATGTACTGAGTGTGATAAATGCTTTGCAGACAAGAGAAGTCTACAAATACACCAGAATGTCCATTCAAGCGAGAGACCTTTTCCATGTACTGAATGTTCAAAAAGTTTCATTACAAAAAATCGCCTAATAGCTCATCAGAGAAATCATACCGGAGAGAGACCATTTTCATGTTCTGAGTGCCATAAATACTTCAGGATGAAGGCAGATCTCAGAACACACCAAAAAACCCATTTGCATAAGAGACCTTTTCCTTGTACTGAATGTGAAAAGAGTTACACAAACAAATGTCAGTTAATATCTCACCAAACAATTCACACAGGAGAGAAACCGTTTTCATGTACAGAGTGTGGTAAAAGCTTCAATATGAAAGGTAGCCTCACAAGACACCAGATGATTCATGCTGATGATAAACCTAAATTTCTTTGTAATGTATGTGATAAAAGCTTCTCCACCAAGAGAAATCTAGTAACACACCAAACAGTTCACACAGGTGAGAGACCATTTTCATGTACTGTGTGTAATAAGAGTTTCAGGCAGAAGGCAGTGCTTATAAGACATCAGCTCATGCACAACAGAACGTAAAGCTCATTCACTGGAATCAATGTAAACACCATAACATTGTTGTACAGAAAAACACTGCAGAAGAGCCAGTATTTTTAAACACTGCAACATCTAAATATTATCAAGATCTTCAGCATCAGTACCCAGATAGTAGCTTGTGTTGAATATCCATACACTGTGGTCCGTTCCAGCAGCAACATTATTCTGCTATCTAGATAGCACTTAGGACAGCTTTTTGTTTTTTATAATTTATGCAAATCAACTATCTGCGTATGAGGCAGAAACGATTTGAATAGCAACTAAATATCACCATTTCCAGATAGTAATTCACCAGTACTACCCTCGCTCTGCCCACAGACCGCCCCCGCATTATCTGGACAGTGCAGAAGCAGTCCGTCTGTGAGAATTTCTCTCTCAGTAACCTTTTCTGCATGACCTCCATGGTTAATGAGATAAGGGTATCTAAATATTGTACTTTGGGATTATAACCCTGATAGAACTGTGGAGAATGAAGAAGCCTTTATTATCTGTGACATTCCTTTTCTGATAAAAAGCTCAATGCAAGAACCACCGGATGTTGTGATAAAGGAGAAAAACACAAGAACAGCATTTCTCAGTGAAGGGTTGATATCAGGAAACTATTCGGTATTATTATGTCTGGAAAAGAGAATATCCTTAGCTACCAAACGGTGCAATCAGAGACCAGGAAAATGCATCAAAAAGATATAGAAAGAGCCCCTATTCTATTATGCCCACTGAACTGATTAAAATGAACTTCCAAATGCAGCTTCAGAATTTGCCTGTCTATATTACACCTCAAAAGGAAGCTGTTTTGGCACAGTGCAAGAGGTCATGAGAGCATGACTTAGAACCCAAAAGGGTATTGATCAGTGATTTCAAAGCTGGCATTAAAGGGAACGGTTTCCAAATTGGACATGTGGAGCCTGATTCTGAAAGGGGCACGTCTGGACCATGCGGATACCCCAAGCAGGATGGGCTCATTAGGATCTGATCCTCTAGCATGGTAGCAAATCATTCCCACGTCATACAGAATTGGGCCCGAGGACAGACTGGCATGCCCCTGCATGTCTGCGGGGACGAACTCCCCTCAGGCTTCCCTGGCGCTGACCCTCTTCTTCTCCACCACCTGAGCCACGGCTGGGCAGCTGGGGCCTGGATCGGGCAGTGGGGATCTACCCACACCCGGTCCCAGCCCCAGGGGAGGGGGGGGGGTCTGGCCCTGATTGCCCTGTTTGTGCTGCTGTGGAGTAAGCAGCACATTCCCCCTGACCCTGCAGGACTTACAGGGCCGTGACCAGAATCAGCCGTATATGTCCTGCTGCCTTGGCCTGCCCCCACTCTGCCCAGTATCCGCCCCCTCCCACCTCTCGCCATACTACTGCTCTAGCCATGCGGGGAGGGCCTGAGGGGACTGCACGTCCTGCTGGGATGTGCAGCCCTGCAATTCATGATTCAGAATCAGGTCCATAGAATTTGCATACTTTTTACCCAGAGGATTTGTACCAGTTTTCAAAGAGAAAGGATGCACGTACGTTTGCTTGGAAATTTGCCCTGGCTACATAGTCCCTACAGCCATTTACACTTGGCTTTTGCTGGGGTACTGCTTTCTTGGCAAATAATACATGTATATTTGAAAATGCAATTTACTGTGATCCCTCTCTCACCCCACACAAACTTATGGGTTATATTTTTATGGTGCTCAACAGTAGCCTAAAAATGGTGGAAAAACAAAAGAACTCATTCATCTTTAAGACAAGAAAGAAAGCAGAACAGAATTGTTCCCCAAGAACTGTCTGCTGTCCCTCCCTGGCCATAGCCACTAATTGTCCGCAAAGACTTATTTGAAGAAAAGCATTTTAAGGCACCCTTGATCTTTTGGTAAGAAGAGTCCAGATGTAACGAAGGTGAAAGGCCATTTCAAAGGGTAGAGGTGGCTAGAAAAAAGATTGTCTATTGGATTCCAGCTTAGCCCGGCTGACAGGCAGAAGAAACAGGCAATTGGCATGAATTGAACGCAGCACTGGGAGACGTATGGCGTTATCTGCAAGGAGAAAGGTACATTGGAGAGCTGATATTCATAGCTTAATGAGTCAGGACTAAAATTTTATAATGAATCCTGACGGGAACAGGTAGGAAATGCATTTGAATAAACAATGGAGTTATGCGGTCAAACCTATGAAAGGGAATCCTTCAGGCAGGATTATGAACCATAAACATTTGAGTTGCAAAGAAAAGATACCTGCATAAACCAAATTACAATAATCCAATGCGAGAAATGATTAGCCCTTTCGCGTCCACAACAGATTTCATAACTTAAGATACAATTAATAATTTTTTTTGAAATATTGAATCCGGTGAAGGATTTGGGGGACAATTTGAAGGTTGCCATATACAGCCATGAAAGGGTTAGGTTAAGAGTAAGCATCCTTTGGGTTGAGATATCAAGGAAGGAATGGATAACTCAAAGCTGTTGCATGACAAGGATAGAGCTCAACTACTAATCCGATTTTATTTTTCAAAAGTGAGCTCTGTCTCGAGGTGCATTCCACAGTATTTGAAAGATGATGTCAGGTCGATGGTAGAACCATCCAGGATAGGCGCAATGGATGGTGCATTAACGCTCCCGGTAAGCCAAGATAATCAGTCAACCAAGTGCTGACTTTTGTGAGACAGAGGCCAAGTCAGGGTGTCACATATTGCTGAAGGCAATAAGCAAAATATCATACACACTAATCCCTGCTTCTTGAACTATGGTTGCCAGGGGACTAAGGAAGATGTTAAATAAGATTGGGGCTAATGCAGAATCTTGAGGCACCCTACATGTTAGTGCTTGGAGGAAGAGAACAGAGAGCCAACATTAACTGAAAAGAGCCATACAGATAGGTAAGAACTGTGTCTTGGATACTGATAGCAGAGAGACAAGAGCAGAACCTTACGTTCCACCAGATCAAAGGTCTAGAGATGGCCAGGGCAATGTTATTGTTGTCAAGTGCGCTATGTATTTCATTGAGGAGAGGTGTACTGTGCTGTGGCATGCTTGAAAGCCCACTCGGCAGGGATACGAGGTGTTAGTCTTCTCAATGTGGTTCGAGAGCTGACCAAAGATAGTTTTTAGACGTTCTTCTCTCAATGCAGCTTCAGTTTTCCTACAGTACCTGGGCGTTTGCTTTCACTGAGGGTGGATAATTATCAGTGTAAACTTCTTTGTTTAATTTATGATATTTTAAGATGTTCTATGTAAAATTAAGATGTTCTATGTAAAACAAACTTAGCTTTGTTAATTGTTGTTATTTGTACACCGCAACTGATCTCTGGAAGATGCGGTATAAAAATGAGTGTTAAATAAATAAATAAATAAAATAAATCAGTCAGCTCATTAACATGGTCAAATGTTTTCTGTTTAAATCGCTTTGAAAGCTACCCTGTTCCAAACCCCAGGAAGGCGATCACTTTTGAATCACTATGAGAAAGTGGAATTGGAGATGTCCCTTCTGGACTCACTGGTCCACTCTCCACCTCAGCTTTATGACTCATGATGGCGGGGGCTACGGTGCAAAACTATCCAAAGTAGTCGAGAAAGCAACATCCCTTTCACAGTTATAGGCCATGGTGAATTTGTTCGTAGATGCACAGTATTATGGCAAAGACCTTGGAGATCTATGATGACCTTGAAATCATAAGCTGATGCTTCTGTGCCATAATCCATTTCATTGTCATGTCGATAACCCCTCTGATCCTTATGTTTTAAAGCTCCTCCCCCTTATCTCCTCATTTGACCTCCAGCTTTGTTCCACTACCCCCACTCACCAGCATGGCCACTGCCTGGACCTGATATTTTTCTCTAGTTCCTTACCCTCAAACCTCTGTAGCTCAGTTCTTCCCTTATTCGACCATCACCTTTTAAGCTTTAATCTTCATCTCCCGCTGCCTCAGCCTTGTCCTGTCACTTCCAACCTATTTAGAAACCTTCATGCTATTGATCCCTTGACTCTCTCTTCCACCATGTCTCCATCTCTTTCTTCCACTATGTCATCTAAGTCTGTTGATGAGGCAGTAACTTCCTATAATGCTGCACTCTCCTCGGCTCTGGATGCTCTCGCTCCACCCACCCCACATCCTGTGAGACGTTCTGCACCTCAGCCCTGGCTTTCGTCCACTATCCTGGCTTTTATCCACCCCATGTCCTGTGCCCTTTCTGCTGAGTGTGCTTGGCTCAAATCCCGCTCCCCTGCAGACTTTCTACACTTCAAATTCATGCTTATCTCTTTCCAGTCAGCCATAGCTCTTGCCAAACAAGACTACTATGTCCTTCTGACTAACACTCTTGCCTCTGATCCTCACCGTCTCTTTACTACTCTCAGCTCTCTCCTCAAAGTGCCTCCGCCTCTGATCCCTCCCTCCCTTTCTGCCCAAACCCTAGCTGACTATTTCCATGACAAAATCCACAAGATCACCCTCCAATTCCCCACAAACTCAGCTATTTCCCCTCGCCCTCCTCTCCAATCCCAACCCTCCCCCCTTCCCTTGCTATCCTCTTCTCCTTTCCTGTCAACTCTGAAGAGGAAACTGCACACCTTCTTTCTTCCTCCAAACTCACCACCTGCTCTTCTGATCCTATCCCCACCCGTCTCCTAAGCCCCATCTCCTCCACCGTTGTCCCTTCCATCTCTCATATTCTCAAGCTTTCACTCTCCACTGCAACTGTCCCTGCAGACTTCAAGCATGCTGTGGTCACACCTCTTCTCAAGAAACCCTAACTTGATCCCGCCTGTCCTTCTAATTATCGACCCATCTCTCTCCTCCCCTTCATTTCTAAACTACTTGAACGTGCGGTACACCACCGCTGCCTTGAATTCCTCTCCTCTCATGCCCTCCTGGATCCCTTACACTCTGGCTTTCGTCCTTCACACTCTATTGAAACGGCTCTTGTCAAAGTCTTCAGTGACTTGTTCTTGGCAAAATCCAAGGGCCTGTACTCTGTCCTCATCCTCCTTGACCTCTCTGCTGTTTTTGACACCGTTGACCACAACCTTCTCCTCAATACCCTGTCCTCACTTGGCTTTAAGGGTGATGTACTATCCTGGTTCTCCTCCTATCTCTCCCATTGCTCCTTCAGTGTGTGTTCTGGTGGCTCCTCCTCATCCGCTACCCCACTCACAGTTCGTGTACCCCAAGGATTTGTCTTGGGTCCGCTCTTTTTCTCTCTATATACCCAGTCCCTTGGTGTGCTTATCTCTTCCCATGGCTTTCAGTACCATCTGTATGCTGATGACTCCCAGACCTACTTCTCTATGCCTGAACTCTCTCCTGCAATCCAGACCCGGATCTCTGCCTGCCTTTCTGACATTGCTGCCTGGATGTCTCACCGCCGCTTGAAATTGAACATGGCCAAGACTGAACTTCTTATCTTTCCCCCTTAAACCGCCCCTCCTCTTCCTCCTTTCTCAGTCTCTGTGGACAGCTCTGTTCTCCTTCCTGTTTTCCTCTCGGCCCGTAATCTGGGGGTTGTCTTTGACTCCTCTCTCTCTTTCTCCACACATATCCATCTCGTAGCTAAGACCTGCCGTTTCTTTCTCTATAACATTAGCAAAATCTGCCCTTTCCTTTTCTGAACACACTACCAAAACACTTATCCACGCCTTAATCACCTCCCGTTTTGACTACTGTAACCTACTCCTTGCTGGTCTCCCTTTGAATCATCTCTCTCCCCTTCAATCTGTTCAACACTCCGCTGCACGGCTAATCTTCCGCCAGCCTCATCATGCCCATTGTCATCAACCCCCCCTGGTGGCCAGTAGCTGTAAGGGTAGGTTGAGCATATTATTTTCTGGGAGTAGAGGGCTCTTTTAAGGCCAAGGGTATCTTGGTCTTTGTAGTCCTGCTCCTTATGTGAATAAATTGTGTATGCCAAGTAGAGGGTAAATAAGGCTTTTATTTCCCTTTTAACGCAAAAGGTTCGCTGAGATACAGAAATACAGAAAGTCCTTCTTTTCAGGTTTCCACCACAACATAAGTAAAGAGGTAAACTGTTACAAACTTCACAGTTGCTTGTAGGATTTAACCCAGGATTCTTTCAAACTTTAGAGCAAAACAAAGGAGTGAACATTCCTCTTTCATTCAGCACAAACATGAGTATTCTCAAAGCAATGTCTGTATAACTCACAGTTCAGGGAGTGATTCAAAACTGCCCGCAATACAAATGGAGCAATCCATTAATTTGTCTTGAGATAAGGGAATAGGGTCCTCAAGCGCTATCTGCATGGGCTCGGGGTCATTGTTATCTCCCTCTGAATTGGAGCTTTCCCCGGCCGCTATAGTTTGCCAGTCACTGTTTCTGTTCCCTTGTTTCCAGTAAGGCTGTTCTAGGGCTCTCAAATAAGCATGGCTTGTCCCTATGCCCTTACGTCCTGGCTTATAAAACTCTGGCCTGCTTCTTTTCCTTTCAAACTGGATATCTGCTTTACAAGAGCTTCTAGGAGCTGAGCTTCTCTTTATGAATAAAGTGTCACCATACCTTGGCTTCCTGTAGCCGGTATAACTGGCGTTTTCCTTCTCAGGCACTTCTCTCAGGACAGTCTCTTTGGCAGACTCTCTTGGAAGCTTCTAGGCATTGCCTGACCCTTCTGTAGCCTAGGAAAACCTGGTGAGGCATCCAGACTTCCTTGCTTCCTGGTATAGGTAACTCTGCTATCAGTACCTTTCCTTCTGGAGCCTTTCAATCCTGTTTCAGGGTCTTCTGTTGAGCGTAGGCCTCTCTCCAGGTATGGCTCTCTCCTTCTGAGCTCTTTACCTCTGAGGTCTCCTGCTACCAAGTCTCTCTCCGGACTGACTCTCCATGGCCGGTCTTTCTCTCTGGTTCTTTCTGCTCCTCTTCCAGCTCCTGCTGTCCTTGTCGTGCTGCTTGTCTTGGCTGCACTGCTTGAGCTGGCTGGGCTGCTGTTCCTGGCAGTCTCAGCTCCCCTTCTCATCCTCCTCCTCTCCTCTCCTGCACTAGCTTTCTGCTTATAAAGGCATTCCACGTTTGAGTTCCCCGGGCTACTTTTCAGGTGCAGCTGATTAACTTCTGCAGAATCATCAGCCGGGTGTTTTACCTCAGCCTCTGTAAGTTTTCTCCTGCTCCCTCTAGCTGCGCTGCAGGGCAATTGCATCTCCTGCACATCATTTGTTTTGTGAAAGACAGCGTTTTTTCCTAAGTCTTCACTTTCATTAGCATCCGCTCTATGCCACATCCCCCTTCTTAAAATATTACGGGCTGAGTCTTCATCTTCTCTACAGCACGTAATTCGTGACATTGCATCAGCATTATAAGGCAGCTTCCCTGCTCTATGCTCTATCTTATATTCATATGGCTGCAATGCCATATACCTGGACACCTTTCCAGCGGACATCATCAGAGCTAACCTTTCATGCCAATGTCAGAGGACATTTATGTGGTATACCTGGTTATGCCCCTTTTTGTCTTGTATTAAGTATGAGGCTGGACCAAGTAGTTTGACCACTGTATAAGGTCCCCTCCACTGGGCTTCAAATTTTGGCATAGGCCCAGCCACTAAGACTATGACCTGTTCACCTGCAGTTAGTTGCCTAGGCTTTGTATCTCTATCATAATATTTTTTTTTGCTTTTGCTGGCTATCTTTCAGCTTTTCTTCCGCTAGGCGGGAGGTCCGCCGTAGACAGCTCCTTAGGTTTTTCAAAAATTCTGGTATTCCCAACTCATTTTCTATTGGTTCAGCCCATTGCTCACCAGGATGTCTAGAACTCCCCTGGGTGATCATCCATACATTAATTCGTAGGGCGACGTGCCTAAGGAAACCTGCGTTCGTTCCCTGCAAGCATACAATATGAATGGGAGCATGGTATCCCACTCTGTCATTTCTCCATCCAAAGTGCGTCTCAGCATCTGCTTTATGCTTTGATTCATCCTTTCCACCAACCCGTTACATTGGGGATGATATGCAGCCGTCTTGAGATGTCGAATGTCGCACACCTGGGTTAAGTACTTGGACATGAAGTTACTTCCTCTGTCCGTTAATACTTCTTGAGGAAATCCCACCTCATAAAACAGCTTTATTAGTTCAGTAGCGATGGATTTTGCTGACACGTTCCTTAAGTGAACAGCATGGAAAACATGTGGCCTGGTCCACGATGATGAGTATGTACTGAAAACCCCTACGCGTTTTTATGAGAGGCCCCACTATATCCATTGCCAGCCTTCTGATAGGTTCCGCTATTACCAGCATCGGGAATAAGGGTACCTTGGGCGATCGTATGGAGGTTACTCATTGGCAGGAGGCACAAGACTCACAAAAACGTGAGGTCTCTCTGAAAACTCCTGGCCAATAAAACCGAGCCAGTATTTGGTCAAGGGTCCCCTGTACTCCTTTATGGCCTCCTACCGGGTGGTCGTGAGCTAATCTCAGAACTAAAGATTTAAAGGTATTTGGCACTACCAGCTGCTTATGGATATTTCCAGATTGGGGGTCTATACTTTCCCTGTACAGCACCTCTTCCTCTATAATAAACCTTGGAAAGGTATCTTTCTTCCCTTGCGCGTGCTCAAATGCGTGGGCCAGCGCGGGATCATCTCTTTGCTCTTTTTTAAAAGAGGGGAATTTCTCCACTAACTCAGAAGGAACCCAGGGCATTCCTCTCCCTCTTCCAACTCTGTATATAGCTCAAACAAATCAAGCACCCAACACATCCCTCACACAACTAAGTTTTATCCTCACTGCATGTACAACACACACACTTTACCTGATTGCTTGCTGTGATACCACCTTGATTATTAAGATAAGGCGGTTTAGAAATACTGTTAAATAAATAAAAAAAATAAACTCGGCCCTGCCTTGAGAGCGACACCTCCTCTCTTTGCGTTTCTCAGCTTTAGACTTTCTTGACCTCCCAGCTCACGAAGATTTAATAAATGTCCCCGCTGAGAGGGAATCTAAAGTCGCCTCTCGGGAACAAGAGGGCTTTTCTGTAGCTTTTGTCTGTGTACGAGTAGAGACAAGAAGTTCCCGGGATGATAAGCCTTTTTCTAAACCTCTTCTAAATTGGGGCCAGTCTCGGCCCAACACCAACTCTTGGGGTAATTTGGGTACTACTGCGATCAACATTTCTTTCTCAATTCCCAAACCTCTCACAACCAGGTTATACACTGGGTAAAATGTTGCAGCTCCATGAATACATTTTATCTTTACCTTCCCTTCTGCTTGATCTGGCGCGGATTCAGCTTGCTCCTTAATCACAGACCAGAGCTTGCGAGAGATCATGGTCTGATCTGCGCCAGAGTCAAGAAGAGCTTTGGCAGTAACCCCTTGTACCGTTACCTCTAACACAAACCCTTCACGTGACTCTTTCAAATTCTCACCTATGAGAGCAGTACGTGTCTGACACTCACTCTTTACGTGACCCAGTTTCCCACATGTAAAACATCTCCTAGAGCGATTCCTTAAGAGAGGGCTAACATTTGTCATATCTCTAGTTTTATAACGTGAGAGACTTCCTGATAACTGCTTTATTGCACCCGCTGCCGTCTTTGGAATTTCCTCACTTTGTTGGGTGGCCAATTCCGCCTCCAAATATCGCTCTGTTAGCATAATGGCTTCGGCGGTGGTTTGACAGTTCTGCAGGATAAGGAAGCTCTGCACGTTTCTAGGTACCGCAGACATAAACTGTTCTAACACTATTACATCCATTAAAGTGTCCACAGTTTTCTCTTCCGGTCTTAGCCATTTCGCTGCTAAGCTTCTTAGCCTATGTCCTAGAGCTTTTGGTGTCTCGCCTATTTTAAGGTGAGTGGCTCTTAGCATGCGATTATACACTAGAGGAGTCAGACCCAGGCGATCCCTGATGGCCTTAGTTACCTCAGTATAATCATTTGCTAATGCCGTGGGCATCGCCCTGTAAGCTGACAGCGCTTCCCCCGTGAGAGAAGCTGCCAGGCGAATTGCCCACTGTTCTTCCGGCCAGCCCGCCGAATGTGCTATTCTATCGAATGAGTCCAGGAAGTCATCGATATCATCTGTGGCACTTAACTTTCCCAAAGTTAAAGCGTCATATGACCATTGTCCTACCGGACAGCTACCCAGTCCCGAATTCTGTCCTTGACGGCTAGATGCTGCTTCCTGCGACTTTTGCTGATGGGCTAACCAAGCCTCCATCATCTGCAACTTGGGCTTCTGTTGCTCTTGCATGGCCAATACTGCTTGCTGCTGTGTTTGGCAAGCCAGCTCTGTTTGTCAAACTGCATGGCCATCCACGAAAACATCTCCTTTTGTTCCCTGGCGATGGTATTTCCTGAAAAAAAAAATCAGAGAGAAAACCAAGTGTGGCCTGATAACCAAATCAGTTCCCTCTCTCTTTCTTTTTTTTTTTTTTTAAACCTCACACCCACATCCAGCACCAGACATGTCTATCTACATTTTACCTGATGCAGGTGTGAGTCCAGCTTTGAGAAAAAGAAGAGGCGGCTGCTCCGTCTTGTAGCACTCTGCTACTGCTGCCAGCAACACCACAACCTTCCCCTCCGTGTTTCTTCCACTCTGGGTTTTCTTTCCACTCCGGGTTTTCTTTTCCCTCCGGGTTTTCCTCCTGTAATTCTTGGCTCAAATCCTTAAAACTACGCCATTTATGTCATCAACCCCCCCTGGTGGCCAGTGGCTGTAAGGGTAGGTTGAGCATATTATTATTTTCTGGGAGTAGAGGGCTCTTTTAAGGCCAAGGGTATCTTGGTCTTTGTAGTCCTGCTCCTTATGTGAATAAATTGTGTATGCCAAGTAGAGGGTAAATAAGGCTTTTATTTCCCTTTTAACGCAAAAGGTTCGCTGAGATACAGAAATACAGAAAGTCCTTCTTTTCAGGCTTCCACCACAACATAAGTAAAGCGGTAAACTGTTACAAACTTCACAGTTGCTTGTAGGATTTAACCCAGGATTCTTTCAAACTTTAGAGCAAAACAAAGGAGTGAACATTCCTCTTTCATTCAGCACAAACATGAGTATTCTCAAAGCAATGTCTGTATAACTCACAGTTCAGGGAGTGATTCAAAACTGCCCGCAATACAAATGGAGCAATCCATTAATTTGTCTTGAGATAAGGGAATAGGGTCCTCAAGTGCTATCTGCATGGGCTCTGGGTCATCGTTATCTCCCTCTGAATTGGAGCTTTCCCCGGCCGCTATAGTTTGCCAGTCACTGTTTCTGTTCCCTTGTTTCCAGTAAGGCTGTTCTAGGGCTCTCAAATAAGCATGGCTTGTTCCAATGCCCTTACGTCCTGGCTTATAAAACTCTGGCCTGCTTCTTTTCCTTTCAAACTGGATATCTGTTTTACAAGAGCTTCTAGGAGCTGAGCTTCTCTTTATGAATAAAGTGTCACCATACCTTGGCTTCCTGTAGCCGGTATAACTGGCGTTTTCCTTCTCAGGCACTTCTCTCAGGACACAGTCTCTTTGGCAGACTCTCTTGGAAGCTTGTAGGCACTGCTTGACCTTTCTGTAGCCTAGGAAAACCTGGTGAGGAATCCAGACTTCCTTGCTTCTTGGTATAGGTAACTCTGCTATCAGTACCTTTCCTTCTGGAGCCTTTCAATCCTGTTTCAGGGTCTCCTGGTGAGCGTAGGCCTCTCTCAAGGTATGGCTCTCTCCTTCTGAGCTGTTTACCTCTGAGGTCTCCTGCTACCAAGTCTCTCTCCGGACTGACTCTCCATGGCCGGTCTTTCTCTGTGGTTCTTTCTGCTCCTCTTCCAGCTTCTGCTGTCCTTGTCGTGCTGCTTGTCTTGGCTGCACTGCTTGACCTGGCTGGGCTGCTGTTTCTGGCAGTCTCAGCTCTCCTTCTCCTCCTCCTCTCCTCTCCTCTCCTGCACTAGCTTTCTGCTTATAAAGGCATTCCACATTTGAGTTCCCCGGGCTACTTTTCAGGTGCAGCTGATTAACTTCTGCAGAATCATCAGCCGGGTGTGTTACCTCAGCCTCTGTAAGTTTTCTCCTGCTCCCTCTAGCTGCGCTGCTGGGCAATTGCATCTCCTGCACATCATTTGTTTTGTGAAAGACAGCGTTTTTTCCTAAGTCTTCACTTTCATTAGCATCCGCTCTATGACACCATATAACTCCTCTTCTCAAGTCACTTCACTGGCTCCCTATCCGTTTCTGAATCCAGATCAAACTTCTCCTGCTGACCTATAAATGCATTCACTCTGCGGCTCCCCAGTACCTTTGTTCTCTTATCTCCCATGTCTCTTGCATGTTAGTACAGCGCTGTATATGACTGGTAGCGCTATAAAAATGCTCAGTAGTAGTAGTAATAATCCCGGTATTCACAGAGCCCAACAACAAACGGGGAACAGGACAGGAATATCTCGAGAGAAGCTGGAGATAATGAATGATGTCAATTTTTAAGGTCTTTCATTGGATTCCTCTCATACCTTTCAGTTCAAAGTGAGTTGCATTCAGGTAGAGTAGGCATTTCCCTATCCCCAAAGGGATTACAATCAAAATTTATACCTGAGGCAATGAAGGGTTAAGTGACTTGCCCAAGGAGCATCAGCAGGTGTCGAACCCTGACTTTTTAGCTGCTGCTGTAACCATTAGGCTACTTCCTTATTCCAAAGAAAGGTGTGAATGAAATACTTATTTAAGCAAGTGAGCATGGATTTGCCAAAAGACAAAGAGCAGCAAAAAAAGTCCTGGAGAGATTCTGCAGGTGTAAGATGATGAGGAGGAAACCTTTTATGAGTGAGACACTAGCAAAGGATGAGGGCAAAATTCAGGAAGGGGAAAGGATGTAAAACGGACAGAGGAGCAAATCCAAACTTTGTTCTCTAGAAACAGAAAATGTTAAGGGTTCTCTTGCAAAGATGCAACTCACTGGTTACGTTTTGCACCCCTGTTCACTATCACCGTTAAGCCCACAAAACATTATTTTCTTTACTGATTCCAGGGTATTATTTGTGTCTTTGGCTAAAGGCTATGTCCCTGCTAATCATAAGCACTCCATTATAAGTCTAGTACCTAAGAAGTCAACCTTGAATCCTCCTAGCTGTGAAAGTTCTAGGCCAGCATCCTGTCTCCCACCCTGGACAAATAAATCAAAATTGTGGTTACCCTTTAAATTCAGGGCTAGTGGGAAGCAATAGTAAATTCATAGTTTAACCAAAACTATTACTCTGAAACCAGAACCCATAAGACTTGTGATCAAAGGATAGTGACATCTTCATCAGAGAATTAAAAGCACTGTGAACAAAGCTTTCTCCAGGAACAAGCAGAAAGTCAGTCCTCACATATGGGGTGACGTCGGCATTGACGGAGCCCACGCAGAACATTTCCCCAACTTAAAAAAAAAAGCCTTTGGGACATGCTACCATGCTTGCGTGGTCCACCGCCTAAGGTTGCCATCTTGCTCAGTTTCCTTTATTCCGCGGATCCCAATGGACGTCTGTCCTCTTTCTCTGGAAAAATCCTTGTTAATTATCCTCAAAATAGTTAATTCCTGGTTTGTGTATCGGTCCCTTTTCCTGCCTTGAGCCGGCACCATCTCTGGTGCTGTTCTCGGCTCCTTTTCTCTTTTTTGATTAAGGTTCACCTCGACCGGCATTTGTGCCCTTTTTCACGTGGGGGTAATCGACTCTGTCTGGATTTCCCCACCATGTCCCCTGGTGGGTTTAAAAAATGTGACCGCTACAGTCAAACGATGTCTGTGATCAACACCCATGACTGCTGCCTGAGCCCAGATCATGATGGCACCTCCTGCGACTTGTGCCAGGCCATGATGCCTAAAACCAATGAAAAGAGGTCAGAGTTGCAAGAAAACCTGTTCCCAGGTCCGACTCGGTAGCAGCCTTCCCGATGCCGAGCTCCAAGCCCAGCACTTCCCATGAAGCCTGAGCATCCTCGGAGTCCTGCAGCGGCGGCTCCTCCAAGAAGACCTCAGACTCCGAGAGAAAGAAGAAATAATCCTTGAAATCCAGTGAGATTGCACCAGAGAAACCCAGTAAAACCTCCTGGAGGGACTCGGGCGGCTTTGAGAAATGCCCTACCAAGGTTCTCAAGAAGGATTCCTTGGCAGGCAGAGACCGTGCGAGGTTCTTCAAGAACATAGTCCTCAAGGACATACTTGCTAGAGTGCTGGTGCTAGGCCAGAGGTCCTCAGTGCCTGCTGTATGCTTTCCCTCCCATGCCTTTGGTGGCCCGGACTCTGTTCAAGATTCAGCAGGACAATGGCATGGTGATCCTGATAGCCCACAGGTGGCCCAGGCAGCCGTGGTTTCTGCTCCTCCTACAGTTGGCGGTGGATGCTCCACTTCCCCTGGGGGTGCAACCCGACCTTCTGACTCAGGATCAGGGGTCACTCTTACATCCCAACCTCAAATCCCTCAATTTGATAGCCTGGATGCTGAAAGGGTAGTTCTCGCTCCCTTGCTACTACCAAGGGAGGTTCAGGAGGTGGTGTTGGTCTCCAGGAAGCATTCCACCCGGAAGGCCTATGCCCTGAAGTGGTGAAGGTTTTCAGCGTGGTGTTCTCAGCAGCAGGAGGACCCTTTCTCCTGCTCAGTCCCTGTGGTGCTACAGTACCTGCTTCACCTATCCAATTTGGGACTTAAGTCTAACTCTGTTCGGGTCCACCTCAGTGCCCTCTCGGTTCACCACTCGCCCGTGGATGGACAGTCTCTCTCGAGCCACCCCTTGGTGTCTCGCTTCCTCAGAGTCCTGCTCCTACTCAAGCCTTCAATTCATCCACCGGCCCCTGAGTGGGACTTAAATGTGGTCTTGCAACAACTGACTCGCCCACTATTTGAGCCCATGGCTATCTGCCACTTACGCTTCCTGTCATGGAAGGCGTTATTCCTAGTAGTCCTTACCTCAGCCAGGCGTGTGAGTGAGCTCCAGGCCCTGGTCTCGGATAGGCCGTACACTAGGTTCTACAAGAACAGGGTAGTCTTGCGGACTCACCCTAAGTTCCTCCCAAAGGTGGTCTCCTCTTTCCACCTCAATCAGGAGGAAGGGGACTGCGCATGCGTTCTGCATTCCCAAAGGCTTTCCTTGAAAGCTGGGGAAATGCTCCGCATGGGGGCTCCGTCGGCGCCGACGTCACCCATATGTGAGGACTGATTCCTGCTGCTCCTGGAGAACACCTGTTACAGGTGAGTAACTACTCTTTCCCTACCTGGACAACTGGCTCATATAGGGACGCACAGCCTCAGAGGTGCAGTAGGCCACTGCACACACCATCCAAGTTCTGCAGGACTTGGGCTTTGTCATAAACTTTCCTCAAGTTTCACCCCCTCCTGACACATGTCTGGAGTTCATTGGTGCAAAGATCGACACTCTCCAGTGGAAGGCTTTCTTGCCCATGGGCCGGGCCACTCGTCTCAGGACTCTAGCTCAGGGCATACAGCACCATCCCTCAGTGCCCGCTTAGCTTCTTCTGCGCCTCCTCGGGCACATGGCCTCCACGGTCCATGTCACCCCCGACGCTCACCTCCACATGAGAGTGGCATAGTGGTGTCTCCAGGACCAGTGGTCCCAGGTCATGGGCCACCTGTGAGACAGAGTTTCTGTGTCTTGCCAATTGTCGGATTCTGTGGTCTTGTGGCAGTCTCCCCAGCATCTCGAGGTGGGCATGCCCTTTCAGGCCCCAAGCCCCTCAAGGGTCCTCATCACGGATGCCTCTCTGCTCGGCTGGGGATACCACTGCGGAGATCTCCACACTCAGGGCAACTGGTCTCCAAGTGAGAGCACCCAGCAGATCAACCTTCTGGAGCTCTGGGCCATACGCCTAGCCCTGAGAGTCTTCAGGTGCTGGTCCAGACGGACAAGCAGGTGGCGATGTTCTACGTGAACAAACAAGAGGGCACAGGGTCTCGTACCCTTTGTCAGGAGGCACTGGTCCTCTGCTCTTATGCAATACAACAAGATATCCTCCTGCGGGTAGTGTACTTGCCAGGCCAGGACATCCTGCTGACCCACAGGCTCAGCAGAGTTCTCCAGCAGCACGAATGGCAGCTGTACCCCAGGGTAGCCAGTTGGCTTTTCCAGCTCTGGGGGGAACCCATGATGGACTTATTCACCAGCCCAGACAACTTTCAGTTGCCCCGCTTCTGCTCCCAGCAGGCCCACCCCTCCAAGGTGACAGCGGATGCGTTCCTGGTCTCCTGGGAGGAAGGCCTCACGTATACCTTCCCTCCTACGCCGTTGATAGCGAAGACCTTGTTCAGGATCCTCCACAACAGGGCCTACCTCATCCTGATAGCTCCTCGGTGGTTCCTGCTGCTTCTACAGTTGACGGTGGAGACCACCATCCCAGGAGGGGGGCTCTCTCCTGCACCCCAACCTGGGGTTCCTGTCGCTGACAGTGTGGCTGCTGAGAGGGTGACTCTGGCCCCTTTGTCTTCCACTTAAACTGGAAGGTTGATTCTGCTGGCCTCTCGCAAGGCCTCTACTAGGAAGGCTTATGTCCTCAAATGGCGCAAGTTCTTGGTTTGGTGTGCCGAGCATGGGGCTGACCTTTTCTCCTGCCAGGTGGCACTGGTGTTACAGTACCTTCTCCAACTCTCTCAATCCAGACTCCAGTCCAACTCCATCTGAGTGCATCTTAGCGCACTGGTGGCACACCACCATCCGGTGGATGGCAAGCCCCTCTCGGTTTAGCCTTTGGTGACCCATTTTCTTCAGGGCCTGCTCTTATTGAAGCCCCCGGTTTGCCCTCTGGCAACCGAATGGGACCTTAATGTAGTGTTGGGGCAACTCATTTGCCCTCTCTTTGAGCCTCTGGCTAACTGCCACCTTCACTACTTCTCTTGAAAGGTGGCTTTCCTGATTGCTCTCACCTCCACTTGCAGAGTTAGCAAGCTTCAGGCCCTTGTGGTGGAAGCGCCTTATAACAGGTTCAACAAGAACAGAGTGGTGCTTCGCAAGCACCCCAAATTCCTGCCGAAGCTGGTATCGCCCTTCCACCTCAACCAGGAAGTGGTGCTCCCTTCCTTCTTTCCAAGACCTCACTCCAGTTGGGCAGAGACGATCCTTCTCACCTTGGACTATAAGAGGGTTTTGTCCATCTATATCCAACGCAGTCAGGGCCACCGCAAAGCTTCTCAGCTTTTCATCTCCTATGATCCCAGTAGGCTGGGGGAAACTGTGACCAAGCGTACGCTATCCACATGGGTGGCAGACTGTATTGCCATTGCTTATGAGCAGGCAAAGCTCCCGCTGGAAGGCCGCATCATGGCGCACTATGTCAGGGCCATGGTAGCCTCGGTGGTGAACTTGCGCTCTGCCCCGATGGCAGACATCTGCTGAGCTGCCACCTGGTCTTCAGTCCATACCTTCAGAGCCCATTACTGCCTGGAAAGAGAGTCCTGACAGGACAGTGCCTTCAGCCAAGTTGTGCTCTGTAACCTTTGTGAGGTCTAGGCAACTTCTACCCTCCGACCCTTCTGTGTTCAGGCTACCGGAGTGCTGGTTTCATTGGATACGGGTGTCCTACTGTGGTCTGGGGACACAGTCATTTGCTGCTGCTTGTGGCTCTGCATGAAGGAGACCCTATTTTTGCTGGGTGCTTTTGGTAACCTGTAGCTGGGGAGTCCCATATGTGAGGACTGACTTCCTGTTTGTTCCCGGATAAAGTGTAGTTACTCAGCCTTAACAGGTGTTCTCCAGGGACAGCAGGAATCAATCCTCAAGCCCTCCCTCCTCCTCTTGGAGTTGCTCTTTTACCATCTTTTATTTTTGCTGTCTTTTAGCTATGTCATCTGACTGAGCAAGATGGAACCCTTGGGCGGGAAGGGGACTACGCAAGCGTTGTGGCATCTCCCAAAGGCTTTATTTGAAAGCTGGGCAGATGTTTCCGTGAGGGCTCCGTTGGTGCTGACGTCACCCATATGTGAGGACTGATTCCTGCTGCCCCTGGAGAACACCTGTTACAGGTGAGTAACTAAGCTTTCACAGGCCTCAGATGGCCTTTTCTTGCACATGTAATTAGGTAATCGGGACCTAACGCCTGCTAAGGAAGTGAGGATTCTGAGTGTTAAATCAGATTGATTTTTCACCATGAAATAAAAAATAAGTTTAGTAGTACCTATCTGTTTTTTTCTTCACTTATAAAACCTTAGACATCTGCACCCATATTTGAATAAATCTGATTTGCAAAACAGGAGTGGAGGAGAGCCTAGTACTTAGGGAGCAGCCTAAGACTAAAAAGACCAGGGTTCAAATCCCCCTGATACACCTTGTGGCCTTGGGCAAACTTAGATCGTGAGCCGAGGACAGGGAAATACCTACTGTATTTGAATGTAACTCAGCTTTAACTACTGAAAAGGCGTAAGCTAAATACTAATAATGATAAGTAAATTAAGCATTAATTGTTACCCACTTGAACTATTGTAACGCCCTCTATGCATAGGTCTACCAAAGTTGCATCTACAGAGAGTCCAGCTAGTACAGAATGCAGCAGCTCGTTTAATACGCAAGATAAATAATTATGAACGTGTTAAACCTGTATTGGAAGCCCTACATTGGTTACCTGTATTCTAACAGATTGAATTTAAAATCATGTTCTTGGTTAACAAGTCCCTGCATGGAAAGCACCCCTTCTTATCTGCATCCAGAGGTGCATTCGGGATTACATTCCAAGTCGATTATTGCACTCTGCAGGCTAAGCACTTCTTAACTTACCGACAGAAATTAAATTAAAATCTAGTAGAAGTAGGGTGTTTTCCTGTGTCGAGCCTGCATATCGAAGCACCTCCTTTTAGAATTAAGAGAAAAGAGTGCGCCTGCCGTTTTTCGCAAGCATTGCAGAGCTTATTTATAGTCGGTTGCATCTTAATGATTAATGATTTTATATTAGTTACTGTGATTTTAACATACTGTATGATTATATACCTGCTTGCATTTTACCAGTGCTGTAAATGCTCTTTGGGGAAAAGCAGTATAAAAATATGAGAAATAATCTGAAGACTGGGGTACTGGATGCATTGATAAAGGGTAACACTGCCCCGAAAAGAAAACCAGCAAAGTTGGAGACCATTTTGAAACTGAGTAACCTGGGATTTGTGCATTTTCAAACAGCTAATGGCATCTTGCCTGTTGATATATTTCAGAAACCTCTAACAGAGGGTCTCCAAATAGCTAAAACGAGTGCTCTTCCATTTATATTCTGCCCAATATCTATGGATATTAACTAAAAAATCAGAGAAAGTTTTTGTATTGGATCAAGATGAGTCCCAGAGAGTTACAGTATTTTGGAATTCTCTCCTCTTTAATGAAGAAAGTATTTTTTGTGTTTTTCATTCCTGCTTTTTAAAATTAACTTTTATTGTTACTGAATATTAAGCTTTCATTGATCACAAATGAAGTTAATACAGTAGATAAGGAGATTTTGTTCACACCTTTTTCAGTAGTAGCTTAAGATGAGTTACTTTCAGCTGCTGTAGCTATTTGCCTGCTCTGATGTGGCTTACAATCTAAGGGGTATGTTTACTAAAGCGCAGTAAAGTTTATCGTGGGCTTTAGGGTGCGCTAAGTATTTAACAGAGGACCACAGTAACCATTGCCATATGCTGAAACAGCCAGTGTGGTAAAAATCCTGTGAGATAAGGGCGAACAGTGGGTACTGACTGCATATTGCAGTTAGTGTGGGGGCCATTAGCACGCACTAACTGCCAATGTTGCACTTAGCATAGGTGCACTTAATGCCCCTCAGTGGGTGGCATTAAGCGCACCAACAGTAATTTCAATTGTAGTTTTAGGACGGTGAGGTGTTTCTTACTGTCGTAACTGTGGGGGAACATGCTGGGTACGCTCCCAACAGTTCACGCTGCTCTGTTGTATCTCCTGCGCTAATTGTCGGCACTTAACATACGCATTTTAGATTTTTTATTAAACAAACGATCATACCAAGTCAACCAACAATATTTACAACATACCTTAAGTTGTTCCCAACTCCAAAGCCAACTTCTTCCCAATAACCTTACCTACTCTTTCCCCTCCCTCCCCCCCCCTCCTTCTCCAGGAGCACCAGGTCCCCTTCATTATGCAACAATCCACTGTTCACAGCATACTTATCTCCATTATCAGTTTGACACATTTACCCACTTTATACATTCTTCCCTCCTCCCTATTGCCCCGTCACTTGCCTCCCCCTTCACCCCTGGTTCCCTGACCCCTCTTACACTCCTTCACCCGCCAGTCCTCGAATGGTGCCCACAGCAGAAGAAAGGCAGGCATTCTTGCCCTCTGTATTGTAAGCTTCAACGTTCCTTGTATATAGCAAACCTCCTTTAACACGCTTTAGTAAAAATGCCCCTAAGCTTGCACCTGTGGCAATGGAGGGTTGAGTGACTTGCCCAAAATCACATGGCAGTTGGTGTCATTAAAACTGGTCTTCTTCCCTGTTTCTCTGTCCACGGCTGTAACTATTGGGCAACTCCTCAGCTCCACAGTGCAACATCACACATCCTCTTCCAATTAGTATATCATGCAAATAATCAACAAAAAAGGAGAAGACTGCCTTCCGCAAAAACAAGTAACAGGGTAACGGAGGACAAATTACCATGGCCAACACGGAGATAATCAAAGTAAACTTTATTGAAGACTTTGATTATCTCCGTGTTGGCCGTGGTAATTTGTCCTCCGCTACCCTGTATCATGCAAATAATGTCAAGATTAACAGCTAGACTAAAGTGCGCAACCATGTTAATATATGCTAATGCTGTTAACACGCATTATTTGTAACTAGGACCCACAGCATAAAATGAGAGCTGTCATAAAATAACGCATGTTAATGACAGTGTGCACCAATGGTGTAGTACATGTTTGTTTAGTTTATTCAAACATTTGATATATTGCTTTTCAACTTTTTATCGGGACATAGCAAAGTAAATTCCATATTGCATAATAACTCTAGCTAGTACTGCGCTGATTTCAAAATAGTGCGGTATATAACACAAAATAATTAAATAACTAGATAGAGAGTAAAGTGTATTATCAACCCAAGTATTTAAAAGGGGAATTTTAGAAAGGACATCCAAGTCAAATTGCAGACATCCAGGGCAGAACGCACTAAGAAATGCCAGAGATGTCTATATCTTCACCCAGTTTTAGTAAAACAGATGTCCCCAACATCAGCATCCCCCTTAGGAAAGTGTGGGGAGGGACGTCCATCTCAGGCAAGCTAGAAGAAGGGGATGTCCAATTGCATAGCAAAACATAAACATGAGCACTCGTTCCACATCAATGTTTGTTCTCAAGTTGTAAAAGAAAGGGGCTCTAAGTGTACCTTCTTCTCCACACCCTCAGGATGATTGCTTGACAAAACAAGCATTTCTCTGGGGCCTGTTCATGCCTGGAGCAGGTTTAACCTTAACACAGCTCAGGGTACCCAGGATGTTTCTGAGATTGGGCCAGGACTTGCAGGTTCTTGGGAACACTCTGGCCATGCCTCTGCCAGGCCCCCTTCCGACGTGGATGTCCTCAAGCTGGGGATGTCCACAGAACTAGCTTCTAAAATGGCTCTGGGTACATCTCTATACCTTGGATGCCTCTATGCCGGTTTTCAGACATCCAAAACATGAATAGGGCTTCTAAAATACCCCCCCCCCCCTCCACATGTTGTATTATTTTTTTTAGGGTTATCTTATTGTAATTGTTGCTGTATTACTGAAATATACATTTGTTTTCTTTTTTGACTAACTTCTCATGATTGGTGGGTTGACGCTAAAATGTTTTGTTTTTGATTTGTTGTTTGTTTTGAGAGATGGTTTATTTTATTTTTTAATATAACTTTGTTTTATTTGTATAAACGAGGAGCTCAGTACAAATTTATCATCAGATGGATACAACCTAGAACCATACAGCAAAATACTCGTACAATATATCAGAGGGAAAGGGTGTTGTACAGTTAGCGCGCCTGATAAGTCAAGCATGTAAATAACTAACCCTATACACCCATACCAGTGTCATCAAGTATAGGGAATTATAGCATTGTAAGAAGGTAACTACTAGGAAAAGAGCTGAGCAAACTAGACAAAACAAAATACAGTAAAACAAAATAACAAAATAAGATAAAATATGTAATAAAATCTATTATGGCACATGTTTACCATAATACTAGCCACATCAGAGGTTCAGGAGATGGAGAAGACGCATGAGGGAAGGAGTCAACCACTCTGGGGACCATCAAATGGACTTTCCTCAGGGATCAATAGACAGATATTATTACACAGGGAACCTTGAGGGAGTTGAAAGCCATAAAAATACATTACAGAGAAGAGGATTCCAAACTTAGACTGACCCTTATAACTGACCATTCCAGTCAAACATCTGAATTCAACTGGCCCACAATCCATCGGATATAAGGCCCCCACAAACAGTCAAAATGATCTTGCTGTTTTTGAGCATGTAAGAAAGTTTATCCTTAACCATTAGCTCATTTACCTATACTCTCCAGTCCATTAGTCCCGGTCGGGTTTCACTTCGCCATCTGTGAGCAATGACCATCCGAGCAGCAACCAGAAACAACTCAACAAGACTACCACAAGCACCTGTACTCTCATACAGGCCGGAGAGATGGTTTATTTTCTGTTCAAGCTGTACAAGGCTTTCAATTGCTTTTAAATCAGGAATTGGTTAGCTATACATTTTAATTAAGTGACCCAAATCAACTGTTTGCCTTCTTTAAAAAGCAAGAAATCTAAAGATGTTTTAAGGTATAGAGAGAGCTGTACATAGTCCTTCCTCATCCTCCACTGGAAGATGAGGATAAAATCTACTTTATTCTTCTTTCAATTTATTTTATATGCTAACGCTTGTTTATCTTTTTTATTCCACAATGTTATTTGCTTTCTTTAATATTCTTTTTAAATAAAAAAAATGTAACAACTCTGTTATGACTTTCTCTGTATCACTTTATTTGCAATGTAGACCAAGTTTGCACTATATTTGGATTTGAAAAATATGAAAATTTTTTCTTATTGAACAGAGTTTTTACTCAGTATATTTTTTTGTATTTTGATATTTACATGGAGCCCCATGCAGAAAGGGGCATGTCCAGCCTGTCCTGGCATCCAAAATCTGGACAGGCCACATTTGCACCTGATTCTGATCCCACAGGAGCTAGACAGCCCCACGGGATGAGAATCGGGTACAGAGGGCTTTGGCAGGATGTGCCTCGATGCAGGTCCTTTGGATGCCCTACCCTTCCCCGTCTACCCTACCATGGCTCCTGCATGAAGCCCGGTGTAGCAGCGGTCACCACAGACCCAGAACAGCTTGCTTTCCCTGCCATCTGACCCTCAAATGGGCCTGCCGAGGCCAGAGTTGGGCTGCGGCGAATCTGCTGAGCCCTCCCTACCTTTCAGAGGAGTCCACCACCATTGTTTGGGGAGGAGTTGGATAAATTGGTGAAAAACTTGGAAAAGTCTAAAGAGAGACGCCTCCCCAAGGATAAACAGAAGCAGGCCCGCAGGACAATTGCTGCACACTTAGTGGTAATGTGGTACTTAAGATGAATGACTCCTCTATGAGTTTCTTTAGATGAACCGCCTTACTGGAGCACACGTTAGCATTCGCACCCGAGTGTTAGCTGCTGGGGAGTTGCTGGTCATGCACTGAACAGGTAACACGGAGGTTTCTTTCACACATTAAGTGTAAAACCTTGGTGGACTTTAGTAAAAGAGGCCCGTAGGTGCCTATATTTTCTTTATAAGAACATTACTTAAAATCATAAGATATGCCATACTCGGTCAGACCAAAGGTCCATCAAGTCCAGGATCCTGTTTTCAGTAATGACCAATCCAGTTCTCAAGGATCTGTCGGGTTCCTAAAGGTTTACATACACATTCCATGCTGCTTGTCCCAGGGGTACGCAGTGGATTCCCCCAGTCCTCTTTTATCATGGCTTATGGAATTTTCCTCCAGGAACCTGTTCAAGCCTGTTTTAAACCGAGCTACACTAACAGCTGTTACTACATCTTCTGGTAACGACTTTCAGAATTTGATTACGTGCTAAGTGAAAAATATTTTCTATGATTAGTCTTAAATGAGCCACATTATAACTTCACTGTGTGACCTCCTAGTCTTTCTACTTTTTGAAGGAGTAAACAATTGATCTACATTTACCTAGTCTACTCCATTCATTATTTTATAGACCTCTATCATATCTCCCCTCAGCCATCTCCTTTCCAGGTTGAAGAGTCCTAACCTTTTAAGCCTTTCCTCATAGAGATTTATTTATTTTACAGTTTTTATATACTGCACTCTTCATCATCAGCGCGGTTTACATTTTAACAAATTGTACTTAAGCATGAACATATGTTAAGTTTACAGATAACAGGGAATGAACATGGATAACTGGGGTTAAATAAATAACAAGAATTCAAACTATTTACAGCAAAATATCATGTTTATGGTTCTAAAGCTTGGGGATCTAAGAGGGTTTGATATGGTGTGAGAAATGAAGTTAGGGGTTTACTTGGCTAACCATGATCATTGGTTCGTGTTGGGAGGGAATGGCTTGGGGAGTTCATACTCTGAGGGAAGTGTTGTAGGAAGAGGTGTGTTTTTAGAGCTTTTCTAAATTGTGAGAGGTCCTTTTGTGATCTGATGTTGGGTGGCAGCATGTTCCAACATCTAGGGGCGAAGGATGAGAATGCTCTTGTGGTAGTTGTCTGGTTGAGTTTTGCTAGGTATTTTGGGATCATTAGTGTGTTTTCTGTTGCGGAGCGTCGGGATCTGGAACTTTGTGAGTGATGCAGGAGGTCAGATAATGAAGATGATGAGATTTGGTGAACTGCCTTGAAGGTAATGAGGAGGGCTTTGTATAAAATCCTATATGATATCGGGAGCCAGTAAAGTTCAAATAGGATGGGAGTGATATGATGACTCCTTGGGGCTCCGTGTAGAATTCTGGCAGCCGTATTCATGGCCAATTGTAGTGGATTAAGCGTACTCTTGGGTAGGCCCTGTAACACAATATTTGCGTAGTCTAAGTGTGGGGTGACCAACGCTTGTAAGGTTGTTCGGAAGTCGTGTGGTTCAAGCATTGGTCTGAGGTGTCGTAGAATTCTGATCTTGTGATAGATGGCTTTAACTGTATTTTTTATATGTTCTTTGAACTCAAGTCGCTGGTCGAGTATAACGCCTAGGTAACGTATTGTTGTTTTGAGTGGTAAATCGGCATCTCTTGTTCTTAGAGTTGGTGGGGGAGAGAAGTCTTTGTTCCTTGTTACAATCAAAACTTCCGTTTTTTTTAAGTTAATTCGGAGGTTTTGTGAGAGCAGCCAGTCTGAGATTGCATTGAAGCAGGTAGTGTGGTATAGTCAGGTTTCAATACGTTGACTGGTGTGAATAGTAGCACATCATCTGCGTAGATGAGGCAAGATATTCCAAATGACCGGACGATGTTACAGATGGGCTGCATATAGATGTTAAATAGCAGGACCGAGAGGGAGGAACCCTGTGGTACACCTTGCTTCTGTTGGAAAGGCATAGATGTATTGTCACCCATCCGAACCTGCTGCCAGCGGTCTTCCAGGTAAGATTTGCACCACTTCCATGCCATTCCTTGAATCCCTTTTTCATGTAGTCGGTTAAGCAGCTTAACATGGTCAACAGAATCGAAAGCTGCTGCAATGTCTAGGAAGAACATTGCAACTCCATTTCTGATGTTGTCTGTTGTAGTAATAAGCGTGTTCATTAGAGAAGTTAGAAGGGTTTCAACTCCGTGGGATTCTCTGAAGCCATGCTGATTTGGGTCGAGTGGAGCTTCGGAGTCAATGTGTTGTTGAATTTGCCTTAGAGTGACTTTTTCTAGTATCTTGGCTAGTAAAGGGATACTTGAGATTGGGCGGTAGGAGTCTTCTTTTTTTGGGTCGAGTTTATTGTTTTTCAGTAGTGGACGAATGGAGGTCTGTTTGAGGGCTGTTGGGAATATCCCGGTGCTAAGTGACTGGTCAGCTATGGCTGCTATGTAAGGGCTGAGTTCTGTTCTTAGTGATTTGATCCAGTGGGCTGGACATGGATCGTTGGGGGCAGTGGTGGCATTGATCGAGGTTATGAGTTCTTCGATTGCCTTAGGGGTTGGGGATGAGAATTTATTAAGTATGAACTGGACATTGCAGGTTTGTGTGGGTTCGATTGTGATTAAAGTTGAGATCTTGATCATAAGAACATAAGATATGCCATACTAGGTCAGACCAAAGTCCATCAAGCCCAATATTGTTTCCAACAGTGGCCAATCTAGGTCATATGTACCTAGCAGTTTCCCCAAGGGACACAGGTTCCACAATGTTTGTATTGGTTCAAGCATTCATATCCTGGGTCCCTTCTTAATAATGGTTTATGGACCTTTCCTCCAGGAACTTGTCCAAACCTTCTTTAAACCCAGCTACACTAACAGCCTTTACTACATCCTCTGGTAACAAATTCCAGAGTTTGATTACACGTTGAGTGAAAAAATATTTTCTTTTATTAGTCTTAAATAGTTTACCCTGTAGCTTCATTGCATGTCCCCTAGTCTTTCTATATTCTGATAAGGTAAACAATCGATCTATGTTTACCCGTTCCACTCCGTTCATTAAATTTATAGACTTCTATCATATCTCCCCTCAGCCGTCTCTTTTCCAGGTTAAAGAGCCCTAACCTTTTTAGCCTTTCTTCATAGGAGTATCCTTCCATCCCCTTTACCATTTTGGTGGCTCTTCTCTGAACCTTTTCTAAAATTGCTATATCCTTTTTAAGATACGGCGAACAGAATTGCACACAATATTCAAGGTGTGGTCTCACCATGGAACGATATAGAGGCATTATAATATCTTTTGTTTTATTTTCCATTCCTTTCCTTATCATACCTAGCATTTTATTTGCTCTCTTGGCTGCTGCTGCACACTGGGCCGAGGGTTTTAACATGGTATCCACAATGACGCCTAAATCTTTTTCCTTGGTGGTGGTTCCTAATGTGGAACCTTGCATCGTGTAACCATAGTTTGGGTTGTTCTTCCCTAGGTGCATAACCTTGCACTTGTCCACATTAAATTTCATCTGCCATTTTGATGCCCAGTCTTCCAATTTATCAAGATCCTCTTGCAATTTTCCACAATCCTCTTGGGTTTTAACAACTTTAAATAGTTTTGTGTCATCTGCAAATTTGATAACCTCACTAGTTATTCCACTTCCCAGGTCATTTATGAATATGTCAAAAAGCAGCGGACCCAGCACAGATCCCTGGGGTACACCACTATTCACCTTTCTCCATTGGGAAAATTGGCCATTTAGCCCTACCCTCTGCTTTCTATCTTTTAGTTCAAATCATTTTTATTCAAAAGTTTTCAACGATTACAAAACCTCACACAGGGAAAACAGAAAAAACAGAACACACCACTCCAGCATAGCATCCACAATAGTACACTGCCTCCTATCCCATGACTCTTTAGTTTTGCCAAATGTCTCTCATGAGGGACCTTGTCAAAGGCTTTCTGAAAGTCCAGATACACAATATCAACCAACTCACCTTTGTCCACCTGATTATTCACTCCTTCAAAAAAACATAACAGATTAGTAAGACAAGATCTTCCTTGTCTAAAGACATGTTGGCTGTCTCCCATTAGGTCATGACTATCCTACATGCTGAGTAATTTTATTCTTTATGATGGTTTCTACCATTTTTCCCAGTACTGATGTCAGGCTCACCGGTCTGTAGTTTCCCAGATCACCCCTGGAACCCTTTTTAAAAATTGGTGTTACATTGGCGATCCTCCAATCTTCAGGTATTAGAGATGATTTTAATGATAGTTCACAGATTACTAATAGCAGGTCTGCAATCTCGTATTTCAGTTCTTTCAACACCCTTGGATGTATACCATCCGGCCCAGGTGATTTGCTACTCTTCAGTTTATCTAATAGTTGTAATACATCTTCCCGATGTATCGATATTTCCTTCAGTTCTTCCGCACCTTTAAATACCACTTCAGTCATAGGTAACATCCCTACATCTTCCTCAGTAAAGACTGAATCAAAGAATTCATTCAGTCTCTCCGCTATCGCCTTGTCGCCTCTTAGTGCTCCTTTAACCCCTTTATCATCTAATGGACCAACTGACTCTCTCACAGGTTTTTTGCTACGAATGTACTTGAAAAGGTCTTTACTTCGCGTTTTTGCATCCGCAGCAAGCTTCTTCTCAAATTCTCCCTTTGCCTGCCTTATCAATGCCTTGCATTTGACTTGCCAATGCTTGTACTGTTTCCAGGTTTCGTCGTTTGGCTCTTTTTTCCATTTCCTGAAAGATGCTTTTTTGGCAACAACAGCCTCTCTGACCTCACCTTTAAACCATGCTGGCAGTTTTTTGGACTTCCTTCCACTTTTCTTAAAGCGTGGAATACAGCTGATCTGGGCTTCCAAGATAGTATTTTTCAACAACAGCCAAGCCTGATGTATGTCTTTAACCTTTGCAACTGCTCCTTTTAGTTTTTTCTTAACTGTTTTCCTCATTTTATCATAGTCTCCCTTTCGAAAGTTAAAAGGTAGTACTGTGGATTTCCTTACTATCCCTCCTCCACTAATTAAATCAAAGGCAATCATGCTATGATCACTATTGCCAAGTGGCCCCAATAACCTTATCTCTTGCACTAGATCTGGTGTTCCACTAAGGATTAGGTCTAATATGGCTTCCCCTCTGGTTGGTTCATGAAGCAGCTGCTCCAAGAAGCAGTCATTTATTTCATCTAGGAACTTTATCTCCCTAGCATGTCCTGCCGTGACTCTGACCCAGTTGATACCGGGGTAGTTGAAATCACCCATTATTACTGTGCTGTAACTTTTGTTAGCTTCCTTGATTTCTTTGAGCATTTCATCATCCATTTGGTCATTCTGGCCAGGCGCTCGATAGTACACCCCCACTGCCATTGCCTTCCCCCTTTTACATGGAATTTCAATCCATATAGATTCTACAGCAGATTTTGTTTCCTGCAAAACTTTAATCCTTTCTGACTCAATGCCCTCTCTAACAGAGAGCAACCCCTCCACCAATTTGATCAGCTCTATCATTACGATATAGTTTGTACTCAGGTATCACAGTGTCCCATTGGTTGTCCTCCCACCATGTCTCTGATATTCCAATCATATCTAACCTTTCATTTAGTGCTATATATTCTAACTCTCCCATCTTATTTTTTAGACTTCTAGCATTTGCATACAAGCATTTTAGAGAATGTATTTTATTCATATTAATTTGGCTATTGTTAGACATGGGTAATTTACGATCGTTAAGCTCTGTCTGTTCCATACTTGAGGGCATTTGGGCTACTTTACTCTTTTGTGGAACCTCTCTGCTTTTGGTAGTATTCTTCAAAGATACATTCTTCCGAACCATCCGCTCTTGGGCGACTGTCGGCTTTCCCCTAATATCTAGTTTAAAAGCTGCTCTATCTCCTTTTTAAAGGTTAATGCCAGCAGCCTGGTTCCATCCTGGTTAAGGTGAAGCCCATCCCTTCGGAAGAGCCCCTCCTTTCCCCAGAATGCTCCCCAGTTCCTAACAAATCCAAAACCTTCATCTCTGTACCATTGTCTCATCCACGCATTGAGACTCTGGAGCTCTGCCTGCCTTTTGGGTCCTGCGCGTGGAACAGGAAGCATTTCGGAGAATGCTACCCTGGAAGTTCTGGATTTCAACTTCCTACCTAAAAGCCTAAATTTAGCCTCCAGAACCTCCCTACCACATTTTCCTATGTCATTGGTACCGACATGTACCAAGACAGCAGACTACTCCCCAGCACTATCTAAGACCTTATCTAGGTGGCGTGTGAGGTCCGCTACCTTCGCACCAGGCAGGCATCTTGGATTGAATATAGTCAGCATATAGTTGTGGTTGTATGTGTTCATGTTGTCGTGGAGAAGGCTCACTGGTTAGGGATTTTACCAGTTGGAAGAGGTCTCTAGGTTTGTTAAGGGAGCGACTGAGGAGCCTTGCATGGTATTCTTTCCTCTTATCCCAGTATTAGTTGACGATGGGATTTCAAGTGAGTTAAGTAGTTGGATTGGTCACAATGGTTCAGAGAGTGTCTCCATTTCTTCTCTAGTTTCCTTAATTGTTGTAAGGAGGTTCGTAGGAGAACCATGGTGCGTTGCGTTTCTTGGTGAAAGAGGAGGTAGAAGTGGTTTGGTTAACTGTGGCGGTGGGCTGGGCTGATAGTCCAAGGGCACTGTTCCAGTTTGCTACTGTTTCATCAATGTTGTTAGGTATTGTAGAGAGTTTTGGAAGGGTTTGAGAGGTAATAGTGTCAATGTTGAATGGTTTAAAACGTGCTGGTTTTGAGAGTGGATAAACATCCGGTGTTTTGCTTGGAAACTCCTCAGCTGGTATGGAGAATGTTATAAGATTATGGTCGGACCAGGGGACGGGGGTTGATGAGGGATCAAGTTGATTTGGCGGTTCATAGGATGATGATGGGGCGAAGATGAGATCAAGAAGATTCCCTTGTTTATGAGTTGGATTTTTTACAATTTGTCTGTAGTGTAAGTCGGTCATGGCGTCAAGGAAGGAGTTTGATACTGATGGCAGAGTGGATGCAAGGTTGAGATCTCCTAGGAGCCAGTTAGGTTTGTTGAGTTCAATGGGGTTGGTAACAAGATCAATTATGATTGAGAGATCATCATCTGGAGCATTTGGGGCTCTGTAGATGAGGTTTATGGTGTTAGTACTATTGGAGATCGATAGTGTATTTATATGGTCTGTGGTCTTGGAAAAGACGATGTGGTACTTTAGATCGGATCTTGCTATTATGCAAACTCCTCCTCCTTTTCTGTTTTCCCTGTTGCAGGTGTAAATGGAGTAGTTGGGTGGAGTAAGTTGGTTCATTATGACATTGTCAATGTTTGAGAGCCATGTTTCTGTTATCAGGATGTCTAGGTTAAGGTTTGATAATAAGTCAGTGATAGCAGGCCACTTGTTTCGGGCTGAACGTACGTTAATGAGAGCACACTTGAGATCCTGTGAGATGGTTCTTAGATTAGGTCTTCTGGTGTTTGTTGTATCAAGAGGTACGTAGAGAAGGTGGGTGTGTCTATTGTGATATGTATATTGTGGGTATTGCTGTTGGTTTTGGTGGGGTTTCCTATTCTTGTATTGGTGTATAGGGATAGGATTAGAGTTGGATGTTAGGGCAAATGATGTGTGTAGGATACTAGAGAGGGCGGAGAGGAGGAGGAGGGTAAGTGGGATGGGGGCCATGATGTGTAATGTAAGGATTCACAATTATTGTGAATAGGAGATTAGGATAAAATTTGTGGTTATGAGTGGGGGAGAGTTTAGGGGGGTGAAGCTATAAATAATTGTCTAATTAGGTACGTTGTAATATATTCAAGTTACAGAATGGTTGCTGACATTAATCTTATACACAGTAACTTAAATTACAGAAAAATAGCTGACAGTAATCCTATTCACAGAGACTTCAATTACAGAATGGTTGCTGACAGTAAACAACGTTACCATTACGTTAACAAGGATATACTTTGTAGCAATGTATTATGGTTACAAAGAATGCTTATTATATTACTTCTAGTTACAAGGTGGAGGATAAAGAGGAGTATTTTGTGAAAAATCATGTAGCACCTGGAGGTTATATCGGAGTTAATGTGTAGGAAAATACATTTAGGGACAAAGATTTGGTAAGTTAACAGATAATGAGGTAGATGTTGTTGTGGTGTTGGAGCAAAGCAGTTAACAGTTACGTGAGTGGTGGACTTCTAGTTATTGGTAAAGTCCGGGATGACTTACAGTTGTAGTAGTCTGCTCAGAAGTATCTTTGCTGTTAATCAGTTACAGGGTGTGAATAATGTGTGCTGTTTTGGTGTTGGGTCTGGTCTCCTTTGTGTTTTCTTTGGGATAGTTCGGTTTAGAAGGTACACACCTAAGGGCCACGCCAAAGGGCCCTCTGCGCGCCCTTTCGGCGCTGGTTTTAAATGTATCCAAGAGCCCCGATTGGGCACAGCAGCAGGAGGGCAGCGTCGAGGTGAGGAGATGGCTCCGGCCCGCTCAATCCCTTCAGGGAGAGCTCTTCAGAAGGGCCGGCGTGAAGAGAGAGGCCGCGCACCCTTTCAGCGCTGGTTTTAAATGTATCCAAGAGCCCCGATTGGGCACAGCAGCAGGAGGGCGTCGTCGAGGTGAGGAGATGGCTCCAGCCCGCTCAATCCCTTCGGGGAGAGCTCTTCAGGAGGGCCGGAGTGAAGAGAGATATCTTTCTATACCCTTTATCATTCTGGTTGCTCTTCCCTGTACCTTATCTAATTTTACTATATTCTTCTTAAGGTATGACGACCAGAATTGCACACAATATTCAAGGTACAGCCAAACCATGGAGTGATACAGAAGCATTATAATATCCTTGGTTTTATTTTCTATTCCTTTCCTTATTATTGCTAGCATTCTATTTGCTTTCTTGGCCGTGGCTGCACATTGGGCAGAAGATTTTAACATATTATCCACGATGACGCCCAGATTCTTTTCCTGAGTAGTGATTTCTAATGTAGAACCTTGTATCATGTAACTAGTTTGAGTTGTTCTTCTCTAAGTGCATAGCTTTGCACTTGTCGACATTAAATTTCATCTGCCATTTGGGTGCCCAGTCTCCCAATTTTAGAATAACCCTAAAAACCTGTGTCTTTGTCTTTCTTCCTAGGCAACCTTTCCATATACCTTTCTGGTCAAGCTTTTTTTTTTTTTTTATATTACAGTCATATCAGAGAAATGTTTTCAGTTCTCTGTTAAGAAGGTTGTTGTTGTTAAGTGCGGTCGAGTCGGAGTCGACTCATGGCAACTCTCTGGATAGCTATCCTAAATTGTGTTCAGTCTTCAGTCATGCGGCTCATTGTTGACAGACTGGTACCCATAGCTGCTGTTATTGTATTGATCCATCTCATTGCTGGCCTTCTTCTTTTGCGTTGACCTTCTATCTTGCCAAGCATGATGTCTTTCTCTAATGATCTCTCTCTTCGCATGATGTGTCCAAAGTATGAAAGTAGAAGTATTGTCATCTGAGCTTCTAAAGAAAGCTTAGGTTTGATGTCCTCTAGTACCGACTGGTTTGTTCTTCGGGCAGTCCATGGTATACACAGTATTTGCCGCCAGCACCATAATTCAAAGGCATCAATTTTCTTCCTGTCTATCTTTTTCACTGTCCAGCTTTCACATCCATATGATGTTATTGAAAATACCATGGCTTGAACAAGTCGAATCTTTGTATGGAGAGAGACATCTCTGCTCTTGAGAATCTTATCTAGGTCCTTCATAGCCATTCTGCCAAGAGCAATGTGTCGTCTGATTTCTTGACTGCTTGTTGCTTCTTTATTGATAGTTGATCCAAGTAGGTTAAAGTTGTTCACGATTTCAATTTCTTCTCCTTCAACGATGAACCTGTTGATTATGCCAGTTGTCATGATCTTTGTCTTCTTTACATTAAGGTGCAGGCCCATTTTGAGACTGTGTTCTTTGATTGTGAGAAGCAATGTTTCAGATCATCTTCACTTTCAGTCAGTAATGTGGTATCATCAGCATAGCGAAGGTTGTTGACTCTTCCACCAATCTTCACACCTCTGTCTTCATACAATCCTGCTTCTCTGATGATTTGTTCTGCATATAAATTAAACAGGTAGGGGGAAAGTATGCAGCCTTGTCTTACACCTTTGCTTATTTTAAACTATTCTGTTTCTCCTTGTTCTGTTCGAACTGTTGCTTCTTGATCAATGTACAGATTGTGCAAGAGTACGATCAGGTGTTCTGGTATACCCATGCTTCTTAATGTGGCCCAGAGTTTGTCATGGTTTACACAGTCAAAAGCTTTGCTATAGTCGATAAAGCACAAATAGATATCCTTTTGGTATTCTTTAGTCTTTTCAGGGTTCCATCTCACAAACGCAATGATGTCTCTCGTTCCTCGCCCTTTCCTGAACCCTGCTTGCACTTCACGTAGTTCTTGTTCCAGGTATGGTTGTACTCCCTTTTGAATAATCTTCAGTAGAATCTTGCTGGCATGTGGGATCAGAGCGATTGTGCGATAATTTCCACAGTCAGTTGGATCACCTTTCTTTAGTATTGGTATAAACACAGATCTTTTCCAATCAGTTGGCCATGATGATGTCTTCCATATTTCTTGGCAGAGCCTTGTAAGTACAGTAACAGCTGCATCAGATTGCTGTAATACTTCTATGGGAATGCTATCAATGCCTGGTGCTTTGTTCTTTGATAAGGCTTTCAATGCTGCTTCAACTTCTTCTTTCATCGCCAATGGTTCCCGATCATAAGGTACAGGTTGAAACGGCTGTTGGTCCACTTGATCTTTATCATATAAAAACGGTGTATATTCCTTCCATCTTTTCTTGATCCTCTCAGCATCATTCAACACAGAACCTTGAGCATCTTGTAACATTCCAATTTGAGGCTGGAACTTTTTCTTTAACTCTCGTAGCTTTAGTAAAGCCGATCTTGTTCTTCCTCTAATAGTTTCTGCTTCTATTTCCTTGCATGCGTCATTGTAGTACTTTTCCTTGTCCTGTCTTGCTGTACGTTGGAAATCTCTGTTGAGTTCTGTGATTGTCTATCTCCAGGAACAAGCAGGAATGAGTCTTCACATGTGGGTACGTCGGCGCCGACGGAGCCCGCACGGGAATGCTCCCCAGCATCCAATCAGAAAGCTTTTGGGAGCATCCCTCGTGCCTGCGCGGTGACTTCCCGCCTTTCCCACTGCCTCTCCCCAGTTTTCGTTTTTCCGCGGAGCCGGCAGGACGTACCTCCTGTCACCGCAGAAACCTTTTTCTCTAAAATTCCTTTTCTTGTTTTCTTGTGGTCGCGGCCCTTTTTCCCGCCGATACCGGCACCACCAGTGCCTTATTCCTTTCTTTTAATCACTTCGATGTAATTTTTCTCCTCGAGTCCCTTCTGAGGCCTACCAGGCCTTTACAGCATGGAGCCTTCTTCCCCTAAGAAGTGCCTCCACTGTGGAAACTTAGTTTTCTATTTAGACGCCAACGCCTGGTGTCTATCCTGTTTGGATCCTGACCCTTTTTCCCCCGGTCCATCGGGCTTTAGTATTGGGAGAAGACCTTCTCTTTTTCGGATATCCCTCGATGCCGTTTTTCCTCCTGAGGTGAGGACATCGATTTCTTCTTCTCTCCAGGATCAGGTAACCCACAAACAGTCTGTTAAGACTAGCCAATTCTTGAGGGGTAAGTCTCATGCCCAGCATGATGACGGCTCCGGCCTTCCCCTCAAGACCCCTTTGGCGATAAAACCCCAGCGGGAGTCTTCGGGCTCCAAAGCATCCACGGGGTTTCAGGTTGTTCCTGGGGTTCACTCCTCACAGAACATTCCTGAGCCATGCTCGGGGGGTGGTATCCGCTTCAAGCGGTACTGATCCCCCGGCATCGGCGCCGGTGTCGAGTGCTTCACTCTTCGCCAAGGATCGTCAGCTGGTGCCTTCGGGGCCGATCGATTCGACCCAGACTTGCTTTCCTGCATCCCAGCCATGCGCGGGGGTGGTACCGGCTTCGAGCGGTACCGCTTCCCCGGCGTCGGCATCAGTGTCGAGTGCTCCACTCTTCACCAGGGATCGTCATCTGGTGTCCTCGGTACCTTCGGGGCCGATCGATTAGACCCAGACTGGCTTTCCTGCATCCCAGCCATGCGCGGGGGTGGTACCGGCTTCGAGCGGTACCGCTTCCCCGGCGTCGGCATCGGTGTCGAGTGCTCCACTCTTCACCAGGGATCGTCATCTGGTGTCCTCGGTACCTTCGGGGCCGATCGATCCGATCCAGACTAGCTTTCCTGCACCCCAGCCATGCGCCAGGGTTGGTGCCGGTTCCCCGGCATCGACGCTGGTGTCGAGTGCTCTGCTCGTCACTAGGGATCGTCATCGGGGGTCCTTGGTGCCTTCGATCGATACGACCCAGACTGGCTTTCCTCTCTCCCAGCCAGCCGCGGGGTTGGTTCCGGCTTCAAGCGGCACCGATGCCCCAGCATCGGCGCCGGTGTCGAGGGTTTCACTCTCCACCGGGGCTCGTCGTCGGGTATCCTGGGTACCCTCGGGGCCGATCGATACGCCCCGGAAGGCCTTTCTTCTTTGTACGCCATGCTCGGAGGGGGTACCGGCTTCGAGTGGTACCTATACCCCGACATCGGCGCCGATGTCGAGTGTTCCCCTCTTCACCGAGCGTCGTCTTCGGACGTCCTCGGTGCCTTTGGCACCGATCGATGCAATTCCGATTGGCTTTCAGAGATCGGCATCACCGACGCCGGGGCCCCCTAGACGGGCATCGATAACCTCGCTCGGTTCGATGCCCAGCCTCGAATCGATATCCAGTCTAGATGACTTGGTTCCGACACGTTTCGGAACCGATCCATGTCCCTTCCGGCTACGCAGTACCAAGGATAGTCACCACAGCTCTCTGGTTGCCTCGGTACCGCTTCAGCAACCTCCGCCGCCTGCTCTGAGGGCATTGCTGTCCCCGGGGTCGGGGCCGATGTCGATTCCTGCAGTTCCATCGATCCTTTCGATGCCTAGCTTGGAATCGATACCGGGAACCGACGATGCAGTACTCACTGCCTCGTATCGGAACTGTCGGTATCCTTCTCCGTCCAGCAGGATTCCTTTTGTGCACCAGTCCTGTAGGTCTTCTGGTGTCCAAGCTGCTCATTCAACCTCAGCCTACCCAGGAATAGCTCCTCTGGGAGATCCTTCTTTTCAGGATTTTCTCCTTGACATAGCAGCCTTTCTTGCCATTCCTATTCCTGGGCCTACTCTTAACCAAGGTCCTGCAGAAAAAGCAGCCATAATGCTTCCTTTACATCCTTCTTTGCAGGACCTTCTTCTGGGGTTTGGCAGTCACCTTTAAAGGTTCCTGCGCCTTCTACAGCCATGCATGTTCTGTATCAGGTGCCCCCCTCTCCGGGGTTTCAGAAGCACCAACTTCCGCATCATTCCATTGTAGTGGAGTCAGCAATGAGGAAGGTCAGAAGCAAGAAGAAGCATTCTTCTTGTCCTCCAGGTCGTGCATCTAAGGCAACCTTCCAAACGTCCATGTTGGCTTCTAGAATTATTTCATATATTTTTTTATATGAGTCTGACGCTTCGGGAGGTCATAGAGAAATTATCTCTTTTGTCTCCTTTTTTGTCAGAAACTAAGGCCTCTGACTATTCCTTGCTTCTTAGTCATAGCAGGAATATCTCTTGGTTCCTTTCTCGTGCTTCTCTAGACTTTTTTGAGTCTGTTAGCAGGTCCTCTGCTATTGCCATTGATGCACGTCGTACAGCCTGGCTGCAGGCTTCAGACTTGAGCAGATGGGCACAACATACACTGGGTAATTCTCTGTGTACTGGAGAAAATCTTTTCAATAGCGAAGCTTTACGTCAGGTTGCTCAGTGCTCCACTGACTTTCCTAGTTCTGGAAACCATCCTAAGCCTTCTTTTCCCCCAGGATGTAGGAAATGTCCTACCAAACCTTCTTTCCCTAAGAAGAGAAAGTTTCATCCTCCTTCTGCCCATCCTCCAGATGTACCCAAGCAAGGGACATCTCACCCTGGTCGGAGTTTCCAGACTCTCACCAGGATACTCATAACCAGCAGCCATAGGCTCCTGTATGCGGCTGTCTACAATTAACTTCTTCTTACCAGAAGTTTATTCTTCCAACTCTACACTAGGTTTTCTTTTCAGTATGACAAGTAGTTAGGATGCTTTTGTCCAGGGGTTACGGTATTCTCCCTTTCTTTGTACTGTAAAGGGAGATCACCACTATCCCATGATAGTTTCTGTCCCCACATGGACATTCTTTCCTTCAACTGACTTACCCTAGGGTACGTCCCTCCAACCCCCTCTCTTCCAGGGTTTCCCCTGCTTGAGTTGGTACCATACTGAAACATCTCTCTCTCTTCCAGTGTAGACTTCCGGTTGTCAGACAGGGCCGGAATATCTCCGCTCCCTTGGTCTGTCTTCTCCCTGTTTCCATACAGGAGAATCCCCTCTGCTTTTTTGCTCAGGTTATCTTCTCCTAGCCATATCCTTATCTAGGATGGGGCAACATGTCTGACTTCTGCCAGTTTTATCCCCTGCACAAGGCTCTCTGAAATCATCAGAGCAGCTTCCCACTATAGGCCCTTGCCATGGAGCATTAGACTTTGTCTCTGGGGGTCTTCCATATTATAGAAGAAGTTTATATAGTCATTCCATGGCTATCTAGATAATTATACCCTCTTGTCTTCCATTGTGATACAGAAGACAAGTGTTTCTGCGTGAATGTCCAAGGAGCTCCCAATCTGGCAGGAATCTACCCCTTTTTCCTTACAGCTTGGCATTATGTTTTCTGCTCCACTTGGACAACGCACACTTTTTTACTGTACATGATGCCCCTGAGTCCCTTGGCGGGGTCATCCTGGTATCTTGATCTATGCGTTTTCTTGTCCTTGGGACACACCAGCAGCCTAAAGTGCTCCTGACGTGCTCTTACCGGACTGTTATTGTCCTCTGTCCTTCACGCAACCATACTGCAATTCCACTGGTCTGCATTCCTGCACCACAGAAATAGATTCTCTATACTCCTTCAGGTGGTTACACCCCCTTCTATTAGATGAATCTTTTCACATCACATGCCCCATGTGGATGTTTCTTCTGTGGCCCAGTTGCAGGCATGGCTCCTCAGTATTATTTTCATGTATGTATGTGTCCTCTGCATACATGTTTTTGTACACTTGTCTAGACATATATATTCACATCCGTATGGATATGTATGTAGTTCCATATATATATATATGTATGCGCTTATTGGGAGATGTTCATAGCACCCGGTTATTACCCACTATCTCCCTAACTGCCAGTACTAAAGTTTTTGTTTACTTTCTTAAGGGGTCCAGAAAGTCCGCTTGCCCTTATCAGACGGCTTGGTGGCTGGGACCGGTTATACTCACAATTATTGCTGTGACGTCAACAGCTTCTATTTTTGTTATACACCTCCCTATCTATGAGGTGTCCAACTTCCACGTCTTCCTATCTCTTACCAGCTAGGAAGGACAGTGTCCATTTTTAGTGTTCCGGAGTACCCTTCTGTTCTCCCAGGGAAAAGGGTTTTTTTCCATACCCTCTCTTCCCTTCCGGACTGGGCTAATTCCAGATCAGTCAGTCTTCTTCTTTTAGTTCTCAATGTTAATAACTCTGTACCTAAAAGAGTTCTCAGCTTTTTCACATAAAGCTTTCCATTGAAGACCTGCCGTTCTTCTCCTGCACCAGTTGACACCTGGGTTGCCTGCCCAGTCCAGCTTTGGAACTTCATCCTCACTGCTGTGAGGTTCCCTTGAAGACTCCGCTACTGCGTCTACAGTACCTTCCATCACAGCTCTACGTCCTACAATCCAGTACGTAAGCTCTATATGGTACTAGTTCATTAAATACTTTAATGATACATGTCATGCATTCTAAAGACTCATCTCCCCTGTAGTCTTTAGTTTTTGCTGTTCCTCTGCAACTCTTCTCTTCTCTTCTCAACTCCTACCCCCCATCCCTCAGGGGATGCCGGGGATCCAGGTTGGGAAAATGCCGTCCTGTCCTGGGATACGCATTTTATGGGATCTCCCCTGGCACCCTCAGCTAGGGAGTCCCCACATGTGAAGACTCATTCCTGCTTGTTCCTGGAGATAGCACAGTTACTTACCTGTAACAGGTGATCTCAGGGAACAGCAGGAATTAGTCTTCACAACCCTCCCACCTCCCCTAGGAGTTGTATCTATATATTTCCTTTCCTCTTCCTCTCCTTCTGTCTCAGCTATGAAACTCAACTGGGGATGGCAGTGGGAAAGGTGGGAAGTCACCACGCAGGCGCGAGGGATGCTCCCAAAAGCTTTCTGATTGGATGCTGGGGAGCATTCCCGTGCGGGCTCCGTCAGCGCCGACGTACCCACATGTGAAGACTAATTCCTGCTGTTCCCTGAGATCACCTGTTACAGGTAGGTAACTGTGCTTTCTTTGTCCTCTGGCTTTAGCTGCGTTTCTGGGCAATTTTCAGAGTTTCTTCTGTCATCCATTTTGGCCGTTTTTTCTTTTTCATGTTTTGTAGAGACTTCTTGCTTTCTTCCAACACAACCTTCTTTATTTATTTATTTATTTATTTAAAGTTTCTTATATACCGCGCTCTTTAGCATCAGCGCGGTTTACATGGAACAAAATCTCAGTACATATGAAAACACGTATGAGTTACAGATAACAGGGCAATAAACTTGGGTAACAAGGGTAACTATCTACAATAACGATTGAACTATTTACATAAAATCAATTAGCAGCGAGCGTAATTTGTGATAAGGAAGCTTATCATAGCTCAGGAAGGAGCTATAGGAAAGGTGAAGTGACTCTAAACAAGCAACCTGTCAGTTCTGGTAGAAATAAGAAAACAGAATTTTCCCATAAAAGACTACCAGTCCCAGAATGCACCAGGTTTCCAACAGCCATTAGAGGAGCTGAAGTGGGGAAACGTGTGTTCAATCAGGAGGGCTATGAGGTAATCCCTAAGCACTCATCTCAAAGGGCAGGGCCTGATTCAGCACAGCTGCGCTGTGTTAGGGAGGAGCACTCATCTAAGCAGAATAAGAGTAGAGTTTATTCTATAGATGACCATCTTCATGATCCACATTATCCTGAGAAGCAGAAGCCAAACCGGATGGACAGAGAAGGAAAGAAACCCGCTGGAAGAAAGAAGAGAAAAGCCTTTGAGAGGTCTAGAAGAGTCCAGAGCAGTACGTATACTGGGAGGCATTCCAAGGGCCAGCATACACCATTGGACTGGGGAAAGCCAGAGGAATGGTGCTGCAGAGCTAGGAATCACCAGAGGGTACCTGTGAGGGAGACGGCTGCACGTGGAAGGGACCCTAAGATCTGTGCCAGAAGGTATGTGAAGAGAGATCCAGTGTCCAGAGATCTGGATTGGAAGGCTGGACATAAGAACTGGACTACATACTGGCCAGGCTATATAGAGAGGAACTCTAACAGCAATGGAAGCTCAGGTATGAACACTGATCTATGCCCTAGCTATAACCTTGAAAGACAGCAGGGAAACAAGTATTCCCCTGAAAGTGCTCCATTGAGAGATTCATCTGTGCCAATCCATGATATTGAACCCATGCTTGTTGAAGAAGGGAGAATAATAGCAGATGAAGATTCTGTTTATATGGACTGCTCTCTGTCTAAACTCATTTGGTAACTTTCGGTTACAAAGTACAGCAACCATCACAAAGAAATACAAATTTGTTCTTTAATCTACTCAGAAAAGCTCCTGAAGCAGGATTTGACCCACACAGTAGTAGCAAGCCAGCTAAAGGGTTTCAGCTGGATAACTACTAGCAATTGAGCCTTACCTAATTGCTTGTGAGCTAGGAGAGAATCACTTCTGAATCTATGTGGGAAGTTATCAGAAGTTAAACTGAAAAGAACAGGTTTTTTCTTTCTTTGTGGCTTTTCGTTTGTTAGATATATGCTAAGAAAACATTAGCTAATTGCCTGACAAGTTTAAAGGTTGTTTTCCTGATTTTGATTTTGACTTTGTTTTTCCAAGTTAAACACTGGACGCAAGTAACCTGTTTTATGTGCTACCAAGCATATCTGTGTTGGGAGAAATAACCCCATAAATAAATAAAGATCTTATTGGCTTTATCACTTGAGCACAACTATATTATTGTCAGCAGCTGTGTCTGGTGTGAATGAACTACATTGCCCACAATACCTTGCAAATCATATAGATATATGCACTTGCCAAGACTGTGAAGATTCTCACCCAGGCAACCGTCTGACAAATTACATCAACAATTTAGTTCTTGAAGGTATGTCTTATGGAATGGTTATGCATAAGAATCTGTCTTATGACATATTATAATAGCATTACGGTGGCTGGAAGTACTCAGTGAATAGGTAGTGCTTGATAGCCTTCCTGAACTGCTTCATGTCTCATATTGCCCTGATATCTGGATGAAGTTTATTCCAGCATCTAGGCGCATAAGATTTAAATGCTCTGTTAATTGTTGATTGAGACCAATTTGTGGATTCACTGGGAATGACTAGGGTATTTTCAGCGAGTGGTCTCCTGGATCTTGTATTGGGAGGTAGACTGATGAGGTCTGAAGTCGTTGCTGGTGATAGATTATTTAGGGTCTTGAATGTGATGAGGAGAGCTTTGTAGTTAATTCTACATTCTATAGGGAGCCAGTGAAGGTCCCTAAGGATAGGCGTGATATGGTCTCTCTTTGATGCTCCAACTAGGATACGGGCCGCCGCATTCATTGCAGGTTGAAGAGGGTTAATGGTGTTCTTTGGAGAACCATGTAATACAATATTTGCATAGTCAAAGTGTGGAGTGACTATTGCTTGGAATATTGAGCGGAAGTCGTTGTATTCTAGCATGGGTCTTAGGTGGCGTAATGTTTTTATCTTGAAGTAAATAGTTTTTACCATGCTTTTTATGTGAGAGGTAAAATCCAGTCATTGATCAAGGATCACACCTAGGTAGCGGATTGTATTTTTGATTGGTAGCTCAGCGTCCCATACCTTGAGGAATGCAGGGGGGGAGAAGAGCTTGTTTCTTGTGACCATTAAAACTTCAGTCTTTTTGAAGTTGATTTGCATGTTTTGATCTAACAGCCAATCTGCTATTGCACTGAAACAGTTGGTTAGGTTGGTGTAATTTGGACTCGTTATATCAATCGGGGTGAAAATAAGCACGTCGTCAGCGTAAATGAGGCAGGAAACATTAAATGATTTGGTGATTTGGCAAATTGGCTGCATATATATATTGAAGAGGAGCACCGATAGAGAGGAGCCTTGTGGAACCCCTTGTGTTTGGAGGAATGGTTCTGATGTTTTGGAGTCGATGCGAACATGTTGCCATCGATCTTCGAGGTACGACTTACACCAGTTCCATGCTAGACCTTGTATGCCCTTTTTGTAGAGTCGCGATAGTAGAATCTTATGGTCTACCGAATCAAACACAGCGGATATATCGAGAAAGATCATTGCGACGCCAGATCTTATGTTATTGATCCCACAGATGAGCAAATTGATTAATGAGGTCATGATCGTCTCGACTCCATGCATTTCCCTAAATCCATGTTGGCACGGATCTAGAGGAGATGTGTCAATATATTGCTGAATTTGGCGTTATGTCTCTTTCTCCAGAATTTTGGCAAGAAGCGGGATGCTGGAGATTGGACGGTATGATGCGGTATGATGCTGGAGATTGGACGGTATGATTCTTCCTTCTTGATGTTATCTTTGTATATTTATCCTTTCCAAAAGTAATACTGATGTTATCTGAGAAACTCTTCAGTATTCAAAGATGTCCCAAAGTGATGATCATGTGAACCCCATAGCTAAGAAGTGTTAACTCTGTATGATGTGCTTTTCTGACAATCTGTATGTAAACAAAATTTGTACCTGCCTTGATTCGGCAGTTTCACAATAGTAATCCTACCCGCTTCTGATCGCTGGAAGGAGCGGGCTACAAATGCTTGCTAAATAAAAATAAATAAAAATAAACTGTACAGTTAATTGTAGCCCGATGTGCTAATAGAGGGTTTCAGTGGATTTGAAGCCAGACAAAACAAGAGCTGTGAGAGGGAATCCCCTGAAATATTGTTCACTGCGGTCTTGATGGCAGGAATGACAAAGTGTCCATCATCATAATTCAGATAAAGGGTAGTCTGCTACTTTTTTCACGGTGACCTTGATGTATTGGATCAATCCAGGATTCACTCTGTACATTTTATCGTCCAACAGCGGGAGATGCTTTTGAAAGCTTTCTTATAGTCAATCTATATTATACTGAAGTTTTGATTTTTCTTACAGCTGGTCATGATAGCTTTATTCAGGATTAAGTTGTCTTTGGTTCCAAATGTTCCTCTCTTATTGTCTTTCTTTTCTGCTGCCATGATTTTGTTATTTTTTTTAATTTTATTTAAAACAATAGATTCTGTTAATTGCAAGAGTCCTCAGCATATTCCCCCCTTCCCAACTCCTCAGTTTTTTGTTTTCAATGGAGCTATCAGGTCACTCTGTTTCCTGTCACTGCTGAAAAACATATAATTCTCTTCAATAGTTGTGCTTTTGCCTTCCTGTCAACACCGGTACCATCATAGCCACTAGAAGTCCTGTTTCTATTTTTATTTTCTTCCTTTTGCTTTTTCACTGCGGTTTTTACTGCCAACTTAGGCCTACAGAGCCTTCACTTCTCACAGAGGTTCACCAGTAAGGCATGGATAAACCACATAGTAGATTTAAAAAATGTACAAAGTGCTCGACCATAATTTTGGTCTCAGACATACATGACTGGTGTCTAAAGTGTTTAGATCCCAAGCACCAACCTACTACCTGCCCCCTCTGTCAACAAATGTCAAAGAAGGGCCTGCAAAACAGAGCCAGACAATACGGAACTTTGTTTGCCTTGGACTCAGTTTTGGTGGCTTCCACGTCATCGAAGACCTCCACTTCCTCGTGTATGTCACAGCTACCCCTGAAGTCCAAGCACAAGGGTAAGTCCAAATCATTGATATCGGCATCCAAGACCAATACCGATAAGAGAGAAAAGTTCCATAAGCATCGAGACTCCCATGGGGCGCCCCAGATGCTGACCCGCTAGTCCATCCCTGCTATTTGCCTCCCTTCCGCCCCAGCAAAAGCCTCCCTGTACAAACAAGGAGTTTGTAAGGGGACACTTAGACGGAGGCAAAAAGGGGGGTTGCAGAGGCAGTGTGGGCAGACCATGACCCCAGATATCCAGGGCAGATTCTGAAGTCAGTTTTGTATGTCCAGGGTCTCAGATCTAGATGGGGGACTTATTCCACCTCTGAAGTGGAATAAGTCCCCCTGGACGTCGGGACGGCAGGCTTGGGCAGTAGCAGAGAGGTGAAGGGGGTTCCCTGCAACATGATCCTGGTCATGGAAGGCCAGATTGGGGGTCGGGCTGCGGGGAAAAAAAGATTGTGGTCAGCGGCTGTGGATCATGGCTCCTAAATGGAGCCGCGATGCCATGACACTGCAAATTCATTCAGGAGCCTGACTGAGTTAGCCGAGCAGGGGTCTGTATGTGCAGGCCGATCTGAATCAGGTCCTGGCCTGCACATGCAGGCCCTAGACCTAATTCTGATCCCGTGGGTCTAGACCCAATTCCAATCGGAAACTCAGGGTCCTGGACATACACATTAGAATGTGCCTCCACATCTACTTTAACCCTCTTCAACTAGAAGCGTTTTTTGTCTGGCAGGGATTAATTAAATTGTCTCTCTCTTTTGATCTTCTTATTCCATTCCTTTTTTTATGATTCCCAGCATTCTATTTGCTTTCTTGGCTCCTGCTGCACACTGGTTGGAGGGTTTCAACATATTATTAACAATGATACATAAATCTTTTTCCTGGCTGATTGTTCCTAATGGTGGAACATTGCATTGTGTAACCATAGTTTGGGTTGTTCTTTCCTATGTGCAGAACTTTGCACTTGTCCACGTTATATGTCATCTGCCATGTGAACATCCGGTCTTCCAATTTATCAAGGTCCTCTTGCAGTTTTTCACAATCCTCTTATATCTTAACAGCTTTGAATAATTTTGTGTCATCTGCAAATTTGATCACCTCACTCATTATTCCCATTTTCAGGTCATTTATGAATACTGTATGTTAAAAAGCAGCTGGCCTAGCACAGATTCCTGGGGTACTCAACTATTCACCCTTTCTCCATTGAGAAGATTAACCATTTAGCCCTGCTCTCTGCTTTCTATCTTTTAACCAGTTCCTGATCCACAATAGTACACTGCCTCTAATCCCATGGCTTTTTAATTTCATCAAGAGTCTCTCATGAGGGACCTTGTCAAAAGCTTTCTTAAAACCAAATATACTATATCAACCAGCTCACCTTGTCTACCTGTTTATTCACACCTTCAAAAAAGATATAACAGATTATTAAGACAAGACTTTCCTTGGTGAAATCCATGTTGACTTTCACCCATTAAACCATGACTATCTACTTGTTCAGTAATTGTATTCTTTATAATGGTTTCTACCATTTTGCCAGGTACTGACCGACATCAGGCTCACTGGTCCATAGTTTCCCAGATCACCCCTGGAACCCTTTTTAAAAATTGGCATTACATTGGTCAATCTCCAATCTTCCGGTACTACAGATGATTTTAATGATAGTTCACAGATTACTAATAGTAGGTCTGCAATCAAATCTTTCAGTTCTTTCAGCACCCTTGGATGTATTCCATCCGGTCCAGGTGATTTATTACTCTTCAGTTTATCAAATAATTGTAATACATCTTCCTGGTTTATCAGTAGTTCTTTTAATTCTTCCGATATAAATGCCATTTCACGCATGGGTAACTTCCCTACCTCTTCTTCAGTAAAGACCAAAGTAAAGAATTTATTCACTCTCTCTGCTATGGCCTTGTCCTCCCTTAGCATCCCTTTACCCCCTATCGTCCAATGGACCAACTGACTTCTCTCGCAGGTTTTTTGCTATGAATGTACTTGAAAAGTCTTTATTGTGCGTTTTTGCTTCCATGGCAAGCTTCTTTTCAAATTCTCTCTTTGCCTGCCTTATCAATGCTTTACATCTAATTTGTCAATACTTATGCAGCAGCCCAGGAGAATTTCTGCAAGGTAAATGCAGTTTTTGTCAGTCAGTCCCAGAGAGATATAAGACGGAAATTGCAGAAAATGAATGGATTTGCGGGTATGAATACAGCAAAGTTAATGGAAGTTGCTCAGAAAGTGTTTGTGAATTGTGAAAATGAATGTGACAGAGAAAGTGAATGTAAGATGAAGAAGAAAGCAGATCTTTTTGCTGATACTTTAATTGAATGACGTGGAGGAGGTTTTCCTAATCGAAGGAGCAGAGGAAGTGGAAGAGGTTGTGCAAATCAGTGCGCCCATTGCAGAAAAGAAGGACATTAGAGAAGTAAATGCCCGCATCTTGAGTCCACCCCCAGGAAGGGAGGAGGAAGCACTTGGAGAACAGGAGGTTGATTTCAGAGTCATGGAAGAATAAACCGAGCAGTGTTCCAGCAAGAGAGGGAAGCAGCTATAGAGTGAGTGGCAGCCGAAGAGGGCTACAGCATGGATGAAGACTAGGCCAGACCGGACTCCGAGTTTTCCCTTGGTCCCCAGGAGCCTATGGTCAGTCTGAAAATAGGGGACCAATATATGGATTTTATGGGGGATACAGGAGCAGAATACTAAAGCCAGTAGCCCCTTTGTCTTCTCGATGCATCACCACTGTCAGAGCTACTGGGGGCTAAGGCCACAAAGCCTTTCCTGCAGAACCGCATGTGTGAACTAGTGGGACAGAAAATAACGCACCAGTTCCTGTATATGCCTGAATGCCCTATTCCACTTTTGGGCCGAGATCTGCTTGCAAAGCTCCAGGCGCAGATATCCTTTGCTGAAGGGGGAGAAATGCAAATGACTGTGAACCCAAAGCCTGCTGGATTGATGGTGCTGACTGTTCCCAGAGAAGAAGAGTAGCGGTTCTATAGTGCATCTCCAATCAAGCCAGCTAGTTCCTGTATACCCACCAACCTTATAGCCCCACCTGAAGTATGGGCAGAAGATAATCCACCTGGCCTAGCGAAGAACATTGCCCCTGTCATTGTCACCCTCAAGCCAGGAGTGGAACCAGTGCATGTGAAGCAGTATCCTCTTCCCCGACCAGCTAATGAAACTATTGAAGTATGGACTTCTCAAGGAGTGCCAGTCACCTTGGAACAACCCCCCTTCTCCCAGTCAAGAAACCTGGGACGGGATTACCGCCCAGTACAAGATCTGAGGCGAGTGAATGATGCAGCTGAAACTATACACCCAGTGGTACCAAATCCTTATATTCTCTTGGGACTGATCCCCGTTGAGGTTACTCATTTCACTGTCCTGGACCTGAAAGATGCCTTTTTATGTATACGCCTAGCCCCCACCAGTCAACTTTTGTTCGCTTTTGAATGGCAAGACCACACAACAGGAAGGCGAGGCCAACTCACCTGGACTCGATTACCCCAAGGATTCAAGAATTCACCTACTCTCTTCAGTGCCGCCCTGAATCAGGATCTTTCAAGCTACTATGTGAACCCAGGAGAAAGGGTTCTTCTCTTCAGTATGTGGACAACTTGCTCATAGCCACCAACTCAGAAAGTGAATGTCTACAAGCCACCAGTGAACTCTTGCACCTTTTTAATGAGGCTGGATACAAAGTCTCAAGAGCCAAGGCGCAATTATGTCAAACAAGTTAAATACCTAGGATTCCAGTTGTCCAGCGGAATTTGACGCCTGGGACCAGAACGCAAAGCTGTATGCAGTATTCCTACTCCAACCACCAGGAGGCAAGTGAGAGCCTTCTTGGGTGCCGCAGGGTACTGTCGTATATGGATCCCCAAGTTTGCGCTGCTAGAAAAACCATTGTATCAAGCTACCAAAGGAATGGAAAAGTCTCCATTGGAATGGGGACTTGAACAGGATGCAGCCTTTCGATCTTTGAAAACCGCTCTGATGTTATCACCAGCTCTGGGTCTACCAGATGTCCAGAAAACCTTTCAGTCTCTATGTCCATGAGTCACAAGGAAATGTTCTAGGAGTGTTGACTCAATCTCTTGGATCTTGGCAACGGCCAGTAGCCTACTTAAGGCTGGCCCCCTTGTTTGAGAGCTGTTGCAGCTACAGCCCTCCTAGTGAGCAAAGTAGACAAGCTCACTTTGAGACAGAATCTTCAAGTTACTGCACCACACTCTGTTCTGACGATTATGAAACACAAAGGAAGTTTCTGGCTCACAAATTCACGAATGTTGAAGTATCAGAGTATGTTGTGTGAAAATCCCCAGATACAGTTAAAAGTTAGTCAAGCTCTGAATCCTGCTACATTGTTTCCAATTGGTCCTGGTCCCCCTGATCATGACTGTTTAGAAATTATGGACACTGTATTCTCAAGTCGCCCGGATTTGACTGATGTTCCTTTGGAGAACCCAGAACTGACTTTCTTTGTGGATGGAAGCAGTCTCATCATCAATGGACATTGTTGTGCCGGATATGCAGTGGTGACCCTTGATCTGGTAGTTGAGTCCACAGCTCTGGCCCCAGGAACTTCAGCACAGAAAGCTGAACTGATAGCTCTTACTAGAGCACTGACAATAGGAAAAGGGCTCTGTCTAAATGTGTACACAGATTCCAAGTATGCCCTTACAACCTTGCATGCACATGGGGCCCTGTACAAAGAATGAGGGTTGATAACCTCAGGAAGCAAGTCCATTAAGTATGATCCCGAGATATTGACATTATCAGATGCATACTGCCTACAGATCTCAGAATTTAGGAAAAGTAGAATGTATGAATAGAACCCTGAAATCTCAGTTGTCCAAACTTTGCCAAGAAGCTCACCTGAAGTGGTCCCAAGTTCTTCCTATAGCCCTTCTTAGGATATACTTAGCCCCTACTAAGTCTTTAGGAGTTTCCCCTTTTGAAATTCTGTATGGGCAACCCCCGCCTATTGTACAAGGAATAAAGGGAGATATGGAACAGATTAGAACTGAAATTACTAGACAAGAACTATTGGTTTTAAGTTCTGTTTTGCAGAGTCTTCATCCGTGGGTACAAGATCAGCTGCCCATCCATCTGACAGAACCCCTGCATCGTCTCAAGCCTGGAGTCTCAGTGTGGATCAAAGAGTGGAGAAAGACACTGTTGACAACATAAGGTCCCTTCCAATGCGGTGCCATCTTATTAACCCCCAATTATGAAAATAAAGTACTCTCAATTCGTTTCAGAAAGTGCAACTAGATAACTAGCTTATTTTGCCTTGAACATTTTTTATCATGCAGTATACCAGATTATTCACCAGTGGTAGTGGCAATAAGAGGTCTCAGAACTTGCGGGCCGCCAATGGTTGATTTAAAACACCCGTTGGACAAAACGCCCTTATGTACATCAACGACCTCAAAACGTGCTATCCACCACTGATTTTTTATAAAATTCTTTCAAACAACTGTAGTTATATGGTGCAGTCAAAAATAAACAGAGGCTGGCGACTTCCAAAAAGGGACATAAACGCTGTTACTTAGCTTTTTCAGACAGCTCACAAATCAGTCCAACGGAAGCCCCACCAAATCCTAATGTCGATGAGTGTCATAATCCCGATGCCATCTAGCACGCTGTTCATGAGCGTTTCACCTAAAGGTTTCTTCAGGGGAAACTCATTCGTAGATGCACTAAAAACAAAATAAGTCTTTTAAACCAAAACTTTCTTTCAATTTATGCAAACTACTTCAAAATTTAGAAGAATCTTTTTCATACAAGAAAGCTCAGACAAACCAAGTGATGTGCAGAGGAAAAGACTTGGAAGCTCACAGGTTTCAACTGCTGCTGGTAGTAACTCAGGAAGCCGCGCATGCCATCTAATGTAACAGTTGGTCACGTTAAGTGTGGGTCTTGTAACATATGTAACATCACTCAAGAGTTGTCTGTATTTTCTCCCTCTGTGTTGAAATTCCAACTTCAAAACGCAACTTCATGCAATTCCACACACGTGGTTTATGGTATAAGATGCCCTTGTGAATTATTATACATTGGGAAGACCATACGATCGTTTAGGGTTCAAATGAACGAACACAAAAGTAAGTTAAAATGTCACAGAAGAGAGGCACCATTAGTTGATCATTGTCTTGAATTCCAGCACACATTTGAAGATCTTACCTGTTTTTGTATTGAGCAAGTATTGACATCTCGCTTTGGTAGGACACGGGAACGAGCATTACTGTATGCAGAACAACGTTGGATTTACCAATTGCAGACCTTGATTCCAGGAGGTCTTAACGCACGCATTGAATGGGAGGCGTGTTTCAGGTGATTTCATTTTTTTAAGTGATTGACGTAACAGCCGCCCTTTAAATCTTTTCGCATGCGCGGCTTCCTGAGTTACTACCAGCAGCAGTTGAAACCTGTGAGCTTCCAAGTCTTTTCCTCTGCACATCACTTGAAGGTTTGTCTGAGCTTTCTTGTATGAAAGATTCTTCTAAATTTTGAAGTCGTTTGCATAAATTGAAAGAAAGTTTTGGTTTAAAAGACTTATTTTGTTTTTAGTGCGTCTACGAATGAGTTTCCCCTGAAGAAACCTTTAGGTGAAACGCTCATGAACAGCGCACTAGATGGCGTCGGGATTATGACACTCATCGACATTTGGCGGGGCTTCCGTTGGACTGATTTGTGAGCTGTCTGAAAAAGCTAAGTAACAGCGTTTATGTCCCTTTTTGGAAGTCGCCAGCCTCTGTTTATTTTTGACTGCACCATATAACTGCAATTGTTTGAAAGAATTTTATAAAAAATCAGTGGTGGATAGCACGTTTTGAGGTCTGTGATAAGGAAGCTTATCATAGCTCAGGAAGGAGCTATAGAAAAGGTGAAGTGACTCTGAACAAGCAACCTGTCAGTTCTGGTAGAAATAAGAAAACAGAATTTTCCCATAAAAGACTACCAGTCCCAGAATGCACCAGGTTTCCAACAGCCATTAGAGGAGCTGAAGTGGGGAGGAAACGTGTGTTCAATCAGGAGAGCTATGAGGTAATCCCTAAGCACTCATCTCAAAGGGCAGGGCCTGATTCAGCACAGCTGCGCTGTATTAGGGAGGAGCACTCATCTAAGCAGAATAAAAGTAGAGTTTATTCTACAGATGACCATCTTCATGATCACCTTGGATATCCAGAGAATTATCCCCAGTATCCAGAGAATCAGCTTGAGCTTGATCATCAGTTTCATCTGAAGGATCATCAGAAGCAGAAGCCAAACCGGACGGACAGGGAAGGAAAGAAACCCTCTGGAAGAAAGAGGAGAAAAGCCTTTGAGAGGTCTAGAAGAGTCCAAAGCAGTACGTATACTGGGAGGTATTCCAAGGGCCAGCATACACCATTGGACTGGGGAAAGCCAGAGGAATGGTGCTGCAGAGCTAGGAATCTCCAGACGCTACCTGTGAGGGAGACGGCTGCACGTGGAAGGGACCCTAAGACCCGTGCCAGAAGGTATGTGAAGAGAGATCCAGTGTCCAGGGATCTGGATTGGAAGGCTGGACATAAGAACTGGACTACATACTGGCCAGGCTATATAGAGAGGAACTCTAACAGCAATGGAAGCTCAGGTATGAACACTGATCTATGCCCTAGCTATAACCTTGAAAGACAGCAGGGAAACAAGTATTCTCCTGAAAGTGCTCCATTGAGAGATTCATCTGTGCCAATCCATGATATTGAACCCATGCTTGTTGAAGAAGGGGGAATAATAGCAGATGAAGATTCTGTTTATATGGACTGTTCTCTGTCTAAACTCCTTTGGTAACTTTCTGTTATAAAGTACAGCAACCATCACAAAGAAATACAAACTTGTTCTTTAATCTACTCAGAAAAGCTCCTGAAGCAGGATTTGACCCACACAGTAGGAAGCAAGCCAGCTAAGGGGTTTCAGCTGGGTAACTGCTAGCAATTGAGCCTTACCTAATTGCTTGTGAGCTAGGAGAGAATCACTTCTGAATCTATGTGGAAAGTTATCAGAAGTTAACCTGACAAGAACAGTTTTTTTTCTTTCTTTGTGGCTTTTGGTTTGTTTGATATAGGCTAAGAAAACATTAGCTAATGCCTGACAAGTTTGAATGTTGTTTTCCTGATTTTGACTTTGTTTTTCCAAGTTAAACACTGGAAGCAAGTAACCTGATTTATGTGCTACCAAGCATATCTGTGTTGGGAGAAATAACCCCATAAATAAATTTCTTATTGGCTTTAACACTTGAGCACAACTAAATTATTGTCAGTAGCTGTGTCTGGTGTGAATGAACTGCATTGCCCACAATACCTTGCAAATCATATAGATATATGCACTTGCCAAGACTGTGAAGACTCTCACCCAGGCAGCCGTCTGACAGGTCATTGATGTACATAAGGGCGTTTTGTCCAACGGGTGTTTTAAATCAACCACTGGCGGCCCGCAAGTTCTGAGACCTCTTATTGTCACTACCACTGGTGAATAATCTGGTATACTGCATGATAAAAAATGTTCAAGGCAAAATAAGCAAGTTATCTAGTTACACTTTCTGAAACGAATTGAGAGTACTTTATTTTCATAATTGGGTGTTCACTCTGCTCTCGTAAACAACAGACCATTATTTGTTTGTATCTTATTAACCCCAACAACATTAAAGTTGCAGAACTCGAACCCTGGATTCATCACAGTCGAGTAAAGTTAACAGCCATTAATAGCATTGTAGAAAGGAAGGCAGCTATGAAAAGTATTAGCTATGTGGCAATAGTCCCCTATACCCCAACATGATGCTACTGACCAAGTGAAATGTATGATTTGATTCTCACCCTCTCTCACTTGCGGGTGAGAATAATCAAAGGGGGGAATGTGGCAGGCTATGGCCTATAATAGTCTGCAGATATGGAAGGCCTGTGAGTTGGGCCCTGGTCCCAACCCCCATCTAAGAGAAAGAACCAAAGTCTGTAAAAGTTTGAGAAAGCTATTTTAAAATTGCTTAATAAGAAGTTTTCATGAATGCATAATCTTTCATTATTCTTGCATTCCTAGAGCCAAGGACGACCTTGCAGTAGAGAAGTATCCAAACCTAGAAACTGCACCTTTGTTAGAGAAGTCTGTGCAGGGGGAACAGGGTGTTAGGCCCAGAGAGAGTTCCCAATTGGATAGGTGCAGGGGGCATTGGGACCAATAGAAAGTTTGCCCATGTTAAACTGGAGAAGAAAGGTATATAAGGTGTTGTTTGCTGGACTCCATTGCTTAGTCCTTTTTTGAAGCTTTGACTAACTGAGCCATGTGCACAATAAATTGGCTTGGATCTTTGAATTGACTCCTGGTTTTATTTACTGCATGCTTATCAGCTGCTACAATACCACTAACAAAGATGTTAAAAAGAATCAGACCAAAGACAAATCCTGGGGCACACCACTGGTAACTTCCTTCTCCTCAGAGTGTACCCTTTGTCGCCTCCCACTCAACCAATTTCTAACCCACTCCTCTGTTCCCCCTGAAAGGAACGCTAGAGCCCTCGATGTCACCCGAGGACCTCCGAGGTGGAATAAGTCTGACATTCATCCATCACCCACCGGATGTGCAACCCTACTATTCACATTTCAGCATGACCACCACGTTGTGGTTAGTTATAGCCAATCAGGTAGCTTCTGGCTCCTCTGGAAGGAGAAATATACATGTTAGATGGCTAAGCTGATAAGCACCTGCAAGTTATGAAAAACCTGTATAAAAGTAGAAGAGCTTGCTTCGGGGCTTCTCACCTGACATTGTAGTGAGCTAGCCCTACGATAGTAGAGAATAAAGGTAATCTGCCTGGATTTGTGCCTTGTCCTCTCTTGTTTCTCTCTCTACCAGGTATCACACAGACTGGACCAAGTCCCCACTATGCATTGTCTCACGACAAAATGGCGACTGCGGCAGGATGCATAGCCAACTCTTTGACCCCTATGGATGACGGAACACTAAGCGCGCATCCTAAAAGGTCCTTGTTACCGGGATAGTCTTTCTGATCCTGAGGGGAAGATAAGTGGGAAGTCCAGGAGAGTTAAGAAGTGATAGACTGGTGGGTAGAAGGTAAGACGAGTGACAAGTCGTCAGGTAAGGTGACGGTTAGGTCGGGTACACCTCCCTTCTTTAGAGGCTTGGTGGGAAATGGGAAATTCTAAGGGTCCCGGGACCACAACTCCTTTAGCATGCATCATAAGGAATTGGGACTGTTTGGCAGGCATGCTGGCCTGTCCCAAACGGCTTTAGTCAAACTATGCCAGGTTGCCTGGCCATCATATACAGCCAGGACCAAAATCCCGTAGCCAAGAGAGGGGTCCTTTAAACCCTTGGTTCTTTCAAACCTCAGACGCATTCGAACGGATCAAAGAATACACCAAATTGATTATTATTATTATTATTTGTTTGAGAACTCTATGAACTTTTGCTTAGACAATTCTAGTCAGAAACAAGTCTGTCCTATAATAAAGGGAGACGGTAAGGAAATAAAACTTAAGAAAGATTGTAGTATCCGCCAACCCCCTCCTCTATACCAAGACTCAGAGGATCCCCTGTGAAGACTCTATCTCCCCTAGGAAAGGCTCTGAACGGAACAAGCAGATCTATATTCTTGCTTCGTTCCCTTTCCTTTTTATTCAGAGTTAAAAATTCACCCAATTCTAAGGTCAAACGCTGCAAGCAGTGCCAATTAGAAATCAATGGAGCTCTGGTCCAATGCCCAATTCCCTTGGCAACAGCAGCTATAGCCTCTGCTATGAGTTTCTTGTTCTGGCTTTATGGTAACAGCTCTACCACGTGCTGCTTTACCTGCAAGTCAAGTGCTTCAAGTGCAGCTGTAATGACTTCAGTTAATGTACGGGCTTTATCTGTTAAATGGGCACGATATTGTATCAGCTGCTCTCTAGTAGTTAAACCCTCAAGCTGACTAGCTTCTACTCCTATTAACTGTTCTAGTTCTAAAATGTCCTTATTTAACTGCTGATTTCTAGTGACACGAGGGATAACTACAGGATCTACAAGGGTAACAGTATCAGATTTAACAGGGGTAGAGACACTAGGCAAATCATCCACTCGGATCAGTGATGCCTCCTGATCGGACGCTGATGCCGGAGCACCATTCCTAGAAAGTGAAACAGTTAATGCAGTAAACTCCTCCTCATAAGCCGGAGGAGCAGCTGCTATAGTACAAGGATCACAAACATTTACTTTTTCACTGCCACTATTAGGTGTGCTGTCCGCCTCTGTTTGCTTAGTCAACACACATATTTGTTCTTCTATCCTATACAACTGATCCTTAAATTTTTCAAATACAAAATTATTAGCTTGTTGACTCTTTTTGGCAGACCACCAACTATATACAACCCACTCATGACTAGTAAGAGATTTGCTTACATTTTCAAAAGCCATCTCATACTGTAACCAACGTAATTTGTCCTGCTGAAACGTGCCCCCAAGGGGAAACTGCAAACTAGGATTACTGGCAGTCAATAAATGCCACTTAGCTACATAATCTAAAGCACGGTCTCCAAACTTTCGCTTCATTTCATAATTAGGGCTTCCTTTTTTCTGTGCTATCTCACGAGCCTTCTCGCTTCATTCATTTAACTGAGATCTCTGTTTAATCTTACCGGCTTGATTACCCATTGTAATCTACAATTTACAAACACACACACAGATATCTGTTAAATCTTTAGTATACTCACTCACGGCAACCACTGCCTGTGTCTTTATCAAGGTTTTCGTTCCTGCTGAAAGGCCAGACAATCCGAGTCACGGCACAAACTGAAGACTCTATCTCCCTCCTAGGGTCTGCAATCCTTCACTAAACCTGGATTCTTTTAATTATCTTAACCTCTTAACAGGAAGGAAAAAACAAGACACAATTTAATCAATCGCTACAGAGCTCTGTACGAAAGAAAAACATGGAGCCTAAGGACAGGCATATCCATCAGAGTTTCTTCAAAGATGGCTCTGCAAGGCTCTAGCTTTTATTGTAAAATATCAGCTAACACAGTTAATTTTTAATTAACATCTGATGATCTTCAGGGTACAAAAGTGCATATAAAATTTGCTAACATCTGTGCCACGTCATATAAAAAGAAGACGTTACAAGCTTATGATTATATTTTCTAGACTCAATAGGTGTCGCTGTGTTTCTACTATACAACAGAAGCTAATTAGTTACTCATAATATTTGCTGATTTCTACTATTTACTCAAGCTTTGTTTGCCGTTGACCTAAGCCTTAGTTCCCTAAAAACAGTCCATCCTGACCCAGCTAATTCTTTAGCCTATCGTGTTGCAGAATAAAGAAAAGATATATTTGTTCTATCGATTTTAGAGAACTAGCTTATGTACACATAAGCTCTATTTGCTAACTTGATGAAGCAACTATTGTGACTACTTGCCGGTCCTAGGTGGATGCCTAGAGCCGGGTAGCATTGTGTTGTGGAAGAAATAAGGACTCTGTAGTTGTGGTCCAAATGAAAAGATGGGTTTTATTCCCCTTCCCTTTAGGATGTTACAGCATAAGGGACAACATAAATGAACGGTTGAATTCACCAGGTCAAAAGGGTTTTAAACCAGAAATGATAATACTGCTTTCTCTCAACAATACAGTCCAGTATTTACCCGGTGCACAATATCTCTCAGTGATGCAGTCCAATATTTCACTGCGCACAATATTCTCAGCAATATAGCCCAGTATTTCACTGTGCACAATACCCTTCAGCAATACCGTCTAGTATTTTCACTGTGCACAAAATACTACTTCTTGCTTGACTTCAATAAAGACTCTCCCAATCATCAGGCACCTCTTCCTCACCTTCTGTTGTTACAGGAATATTCTCTGTGCTACAGTTCTCCCCATGCCTGGGGCTATAACTTATTCCTGTGTAAAGACTGGGAGTCTTTATGAAACTGTACTCTGCACCTTGCCTTGGGTAAACCTCAGTAATTACCCTTGAGAGCTGCCTTTGAGAGTCCCTGGTATTAGGAGCTATTCTGGGGATTCCTTCCCCTGGCTTGGCTATAAGAGAGACCCTTTGTTGGTTGTCTGCATGGCTTTTATCCCTGGGCTTCCTTTTCCTCCCCTTTGCATAAGCAGAGTAATTATCTTCTATTCTGCCAAAGATAAGTTCCAATCCGTCTGCCTCCAACCAAGGCTTTCTCTCTGCCTTGTACTTCTCTGTGAGGGAAAGCTGTTTGTGAGGCCTGGCTGATGGCCTCTCACTCTCTCTTCCCTGGGTGTTCCTCTGTATGGGATCTCTGCTTCCTTTTAGCTGAGCAGTTTGCTTTGTTATGAGGACCTCTCTGGCTGGGGAGACCTGGCTGCAGCTTTGCTTAAGTCTCTTGGATTGGTCAGCCTGCCTCCCACCAGCAGTGGTTCCCTCACGTACTGTATCTTGTGGTAATGGCTTGGGATTTTCACTCTCAGCTTTTCTCCCAGCTTGCCTGGAACAGCAATCAGAGGTCCCTTGCGCTCTGCTCTCCACCTGGCACTTAAGCTCTGGTCTCACCTCTAACTCAGGCTCCAGCTTACTCTGCCAGTGTTCCTCCTGCTGTTTCCCATTCTCTGTCTCAGTTGCAAACTCCTGCTCAGGCTCCAATTACCAGCTCAGCATGCAATGCTTCACCTCCCAGCTCGGCCTCAGTCTGCCTGTGTGAGATTTCACAGCTGCTTTTATCTCCCAACTCACTCAACGTGGAACGTGACTCTGAGTTCAGGTGGGCCTGATTGGCATTTCCAATTCTCACTACGTCACACAGACTCTGTGGAATGTTTGCTTTCCCCTTTCCTGCCTCACTGCTCCGGGCCTGCAGCAACTGCCCCTGAGGCTGCCAGGTAGGCTCTTCTTCTATTTTATTTCCTGGTCTGTGTTTTGTAACTCTTGCCAGGCAAGCCCTTCCCCCACACTGTCCTTTACTATCTCAGGCTCAATGCTATCTGGCTTCTGACAAGTGAGCTTTTCCTGTATATTGTTTCTTAGTGTTTCAGGCTTAGTGCTCTCTATCTCCTGGCCAATAGGCTCCTTCTCTGCACTAGCCTTTAGTACTTCACCTTTTATGCTGTCTACCCCATGACACTATCAAAAGCAGAAGAACAGTGGAAAATTACTTTTAAAGGGAAAGCTTTTTAATTTCACTGAGACTTGACCTGTAATTTTGCATGAGCATATATATTTCACTTATAGCAAGTCTCTATAGTCCAGTCTCGCTTATAGATTCAATGCTACTGCTTCCAATTCCTATATCCAGTATAGATCCAGAATAGCTATCTGTTCCTGAGTCCATTAAGTCCAGGTTCCCATATACTGGATGAACCATAGTGGCATAGGTTAGTGCATCAGCAGCTGATTCATCCAATTCCCTGATCATATCCAATTTGGTTTTCAAGCCTGGCCTAGCTGGCCCTTTTCCACACCCTGGACCCTATACTTTATAACCTGACCCTTTGCCTATACCCTTCTGCCCCTAAACTTCCCAACCCCTCATTCAGGACCAGTTTATTCCCAACCCAGATCAACAACCTAGTTCACTCTCCTCACAGGGACCTTCACCTGCCCAGTCAGATAGTTCCTCTCCAGTTCAGGTGGTTCCAGAATCCTCAAAGGAGGCAGTTTACCGGGGCACACAATTCCATGCTACTGCTTCAAACCTTGAGCCTGTTGCTTCTACCCGTGGGGATATTCACTTGATGCCCCTGAGAATTGTCCCTAGTGTGGGTCCCAATGGACAACCAACAGAGCATAAGGTTTGTGTCCCCTTATCTACTGCAGATCTCCTGAACTGGAAAAATACTACCCCCCCCCCCCAATGGAGGGATGATCCAGAGGGGGTGATTAAAATCTTTGAAACCATTTTCCTTACTCATGAGGCAGACTGGAAGGACTGCCAAGTACTCCTTAGGACTTTCCTCAAAGTTGGGGAAGGGCCAGAGGTTATTAGGGCTGCCAAAGAAGCTAGGACAGATATTGATCAAGATCATACTAGACCTATGAATGTTAGAGCTCGTAATGTTAATGACATTGACAATAATCCCAATTGGGATCCCAACACTGTCAGGGGAAATTACCTTACCTTGACCTACCGTCTCTGTATTCTGGAAGGTCTTCGTAGAGCAGCCCGTAAGACTGTGAATTGGCAGAAAGTAACTACAGTAAACAGGGACCCACCGAGCATCCTGCAGATTTCTTTCAATGTCTCTGAGAGGCTGTAAGAGTCTGAGGAGGAATAGCAGATCCTGATGATGCTGCCCATGTCACATTATTGCGCAGTTTGTTTAAAGGACAATGTGCCCCCGATATTCGATGTCGGCTGGCTTCAATGGATGACGTTGATGGCATGGACTTGGACACAGTCTTATACGTGGCCACTTCAGTTTTGTTTTGTTTCTTTAACTTAAGCTTTATTGGTATTTCTTAGCGCACATAACAGTCATTTTCTTACATCGGTTTGCACATCAAAACAGTCCCAAATAACAAATGCAGATTCCAAACATTTCCTGTAAACAGAGCAAGATTCTAACAAAACAGCTACTAACTTCTCAACCGTGTAGTATCCTTCCCATCCTGCACCCCCATCCCCCCCCCCCCATATCACCCCCCCTCTACCCCCCTACCGGGCGTCCGGAGCTTCCAAGTATAGCAACAAGGGCTTCCACTGCTTATTAAACTTTTCCCCCTGACCCCTCCTAAGCGCTGTCAAACACTCCATATTTAACACCCTATGTATTCTGGAATTACAGTGAATCAAATCCGGTGGTTCACTTTGTTTCCACTTCCATGCTATTTCACATCTAGCCGCAATAATGCATGTTATTATTGGCTTACGCCATCAGAAGGCTAGATTTGTGGGCCACACCCCCAACAAAAATAAAGATGGGCTCAACTCCGGTGTTACCCCAAAGATCACCCCCATTTGATCTCTTATCGTCGTCCAGTACCGTTGCACCACTGGACAATCCCACCACATATGTATATATGTCCCCCGGGCGCCGCACCCCCTCCAACAAAGGTCCGGGGACCCAGGGAACATCTTCTTATATCGTACCAGAGTATAATACCACCTCAACAGTATTTTGTAAGCATTCTCCTGAATGGTTGTACATAAAGAGGACTTAGATGCCCCCATATAAATCGCTTTCCATTCTTCCTCTTCCCACTGTACACCCAGATCTTTCTCCCTCTCCGTCATATAGCTAAGCTTTTCCTCCCCTTTTCTAGCCCTATGTAGGCTAGTATACAGCAAATGAATCAATCCATGAGATTGATGATGTCCGAGCCATAAGGCCTCCAAATCATTGGGTCCCTCTTCTACCTTTTCCATGTTATCTTTCTGACATAAATAATGCACCACTTGTAGGTAGGCAAAGAAATCTCTGGTCCCCAGATGAAACTCACCCTTTAATTGCTCAAAAGATTTAATATCACCTGATTCAGTCAATTGTACAAAGGTATCCAACCCTTTCCATGCCCAATCCTAGAATATTCCATCTCTTCCTGGACTAAAGGCAGGGGTAGCCTTAATTGGCGCAAGTAATGAAGTCCCTACCCAAGCATTGATCCTACGCCATCCCCTCTGCCATTCACCCCATAAATGCCGAATAAAGGGATTCCCCGTCCACTCCCCATGCAACAAACCCTTCTGCAGCCCTGGTATGTACTGCAGTCGCCAGCCGTCTACCCAAAATTGTTCTATAGAATGGAACCGTTTAGGGCTCTCAGACTCCCGCCACTCCATTAGAAACATAGAAACATGATGACAGAAAAAGACCACATGGCCTATCTAGTCTGTCCTTCCATAACAACAACTACAACAGTCCACTTTTTACCTTTAGAGATCCTCTATGTTGGTCCTATGCTTTTTTGAATTCAGTTACTGTCCTCATCTCTACCACCTCCACTGGGAGACTATTCCATGGATCCACTACTCTTTCTGTAAAGAAATATTTCCGCATATCACTCCTGAATCTATCTCCCTTCACCCTCATCCCATGTCCCCTCGTAGCAGAACTTGCTTTCAAATGAAAGAGGCTCTCTCCCTGAACATTTATGCCACAGAGGTATTTAAACATCTCAATCATATCACCTCTATCCCGCCTTTCCTCTAAGGTGTACATATTAAGATCCTTAAGTCTGTCCTCATATGCTTTATAATGAAGCCCACTAATCATTTTAGTAGCTACCCTCTGCACCGACTCCATCCTGTTCACATCCTTTTGAAGGTGTGGTCTCCAGAACTGCACACCATACTCCAAATGAGGTCGCACCAAAGACTTATACAGAGGCATTATCACCTCCTTTTTTCTGCTAGCCATTCCTCTCCGTATGCACCCAAGCATCCTTCTAGCTTTTGCCGTCGCCTTTTCTACCTGTTTAGCTACTTTAAGATCATCAAACACAACCACGCCTAGGTCCCGCTCTTCTTTAGTGGACAAAAGTACTTCACCTCCTATACTGTATTGCTCCCTTGGATTGCTGCAGCCCAAATGCATGACCTTACATTTTTTAACATTAAATCCCAGCTGCCAAATTCTAGACCATTCTTCAAGCTTAGCTAGATCCCTCCTCATGTTATCTACACCTTCCTGGGTGTCTACTCTATTGCAGATTTGGTATCATCTGCAAAGAGGCAAACCTTACCCGACAGCCCTTCCGCTATATCACTAACAAAGATGTTAAAAAGAATCGGACCAAGGACAGATCCCTGGGGCACACCACTGGTAACATCCTTCTCCTCAGAGTGAGCTCCATTTACTTGTACTCTTTGTCGCCTCCCACCCAACCAATTTCTAACCCAAGCAGTAACTTTAGGGTCCATCCCTAGGGTGCTCAGTTTGTTTATAAGTCGCCTGTGAGGAACAGTGTCAAAGGCTTTACTGAAATCTAAATACACCACATCTAGAGCTCTCCCTCGGTCCAACTCCCTGGTCACCCAGTCAAAGAAATCAATCAGATTTGTCTGACAAGACCTGCCTCTGGTGAATCCATGCTGCCTTGGATCCTGTAATCCGCTGGACTCCAGAAACCTCACTATTTTCTCTTTCAGCAGCCAAATAATAAATCGGCAATCTCTAGCATCCCCAGTCCCCCGTTCTGTCTGGAGATGTACAATACTCGCCGAGCTATGCGCGGGGGCCGATGCCACCACACAAACAGGAACATTTTCCGTTGTAATCGCTGTAGCACTATTCTAGGGACTCTTACTGGTACCACTTGAAAGAAATACAACAATCTAGGCAGCACCATCATCTTAAGCGCAGCTATTCTACCTAACCAAGATATCTCCTCCTTATTCCATTTTTCCATATCCCTTTCTTTCTGGCAAATCAGGGAGGGGTAGTTTGCCCCATACAAACCCGCAGGGTCCTCGGTGAGGCGGACTCCGAGGTACTGAATTGTCTTTGAGGCCGAGGAAAAATTATAGTTCCCCCTCAAATGCCCCATCATATCATCTGATAAGCTAACATTGAGCGCCACCATTTTATCCCAACTGATTTTAAATCCCGCTACCCTCCCATATTGTTTTAATTCCGCCATATATATTGGCAGCGCCAATAAGGGGCTAGTCACAAACAGCAACATATCGTCTGCGAACGACGCCACTTTATGCTCATCAGTGCCAACCCTTAAGCCCTTTGCGTCAACATTACTTCTTAACCTTCTCGCCAGCGGTTCCATAGTTAAATCAAACAACAATGGGGATAAACGGGCAGCCCTGCCTAGTACCCCGTTCTAATCGAAAAAATTCAGAATATCTCCCATTTATTTTTACTGCTGCTATGGGGTTAGCATATAGGGCCTTGATCCAAGCCATCATATTAGATCCAATCCCAATCTTCTCCAGCACCGCAAACATAAAACTCCATTCCACGCAAACAAAAGCTTTTTCTGCATCAATACTTAACAATAACAATTCCTGGTTTTGTTGCCTCGCTGTCCATATCACTTGAATGGCTCTCCTAATATTATCCCCCGTATTCCTCCCATATATGAACCCAGTTTGGTCCGAATGTATATCCCTTGGCAGTATAGCACAGTTACTTACCTGTAACAGGTGATCTCTGGGAACAGCAGGAATAAGTCTTCACATATGGGTATCGTTGGTACCGACGGAGCCTGCGCGGGAACGCTCCCCAGCATCCAGAAAGAAAGCTTTTGGGAGCATCCCACAGCGCCTGCGCGCTGCCTTCCCGCCTTTCCCAACCGCCTCTCTCCAGTTCGAGTTTTAAAGCTGAGACAAAGAGAGAGAGAGGAAAGGAAAGATAGATAGAGAGATACAACTCCTAGGGGAGGTGGGTGGGTTGTGAAGACTTATTCCTGCTGTTCCCAGAGATCACCTGTTACAGGTAAGTAACTGTGCTATCTCCAGGAACAAGCAGGAATGAGTCTTCACATATGGGGACTCCCCAGCTAGAGATGCCTGGGAGATCCCCAAGGTTGTGAGTCCCTGAGAAGGGCTCTACCTCCTCCCATGGATCTCAGGCATCCAACCAGAGATGGGGGGTAGGAGTTGATTAGGTATGGAACAGGTGTTTGAGAACAGCCTGACCAAACAAGGCATCCCGGCGGGAGTCCTTGTCCAAGCAGTAATGGGCTGTAAAGGTATGAACCGAGGCCCAGGTGGCCGCTCGACAGATCTGGTCGATGGACACAGAATTTAGATGAGCCATAGAGGCTGCCATGGCCCTCACATTGTGAGCTGTGACATGGCCCTCCAGAGAAAGGTTCTTACTCTGGTAGGCGAAAGAAATACACTGAGCAATCCAATTGGACAGTGTTCTCTTAGAGACTGGAAGTCCTAAATGAGAGGGATCAAAAGCAACAAAGAGTTGAGATTACTTTCTATGTTGCTGTGTCCTCTGTAAGTAAAAAGCAAGAGCTCTCTTACAATCCAGGGTATGAAGATTCCTCTCTGCACTTGATGCATGAGGTCCTGGAAAAAAAAAGACAGGTAAGTACACCTCCTGGTTCAGATGAAAAGGTAAGACCACTTTAGGCATAAAGTGTGGATTGGTCCTGAGGACTACCTTGTCATGATGGAACCTTGTATAAGGAGGATTAGCCACCAAAGCTTGCAACTCACTGATGCGGCGTACTGAGGTGACTGCAATGAGAAAGATAACCTTCCAGGAAAGAAATTTCAAGGAGGTAGTGGCTAAGGGTTCAAAGGGTGGCTTCATAAGCTGGCCAAGAACCAGATTCAAGTCCCATGCCACTGGAGGTGGTCTAATGGGAGGTTTAGTTAAAAGAAGGCCTCTCATGAATCTTGCAATAAGAGGATGAGAGGAAATAGGCTGTCCATTAAGAGGCTTGAGGGATGCTGCAATAGCACTCAAATGGACTCTTACTGAATTTGTTTTGAGGCCTGCATGGGATAGATGCAGCAAATACTCTAGTAAATAATTCAAAGGTATTGCAAGAGGGTTAAGACCCTTCTCAGCACACCAAATGGTAAACCTTTTCCATTTAAAAGCATAGGAACGTCTAGTAGAAGGCTTTCTAGAAGCATGAAGGATATTCTTCACTTGCTGAGAAAGATGCCAATCTTGAAGGTCTAGGCCTTCAGCAACCAAGCCGAGATGGAGAGACTGGGGGTTTGGGTGCCACAACGTTCCCTCCTCCTGGGACAGGAGGTCTGGAGCAGATCCCAAGTCCAGGGAGGGAGCTTGAGAGAGATGCAGAAGTAGAGGGTACCACACTTGGCATGGCCAACGTGGTACTATGAGGATCATGGACCCTCGATCTCTCTGAAGCTTGAACATGGTCTTGGGAATTAGGGGAATGGGTGGAAATGCGTAAAGGAAGCCTTGACCCCAGTGAAGGAGGAAGGCATCCCTGGCCTGAACTCCCTGACACGGAATTCTGGAACAGAACCGGGGAAGTTTGGCATTCCACGGACTTGCAAAGAGTTCTATGTCCGGGGTTCCCCAAATTCGAAAGATTTTGGCTATCTGGTCCATATGGAGGGACCACTCCTGTGGAAGCAGAACTCGACTGAGTCTGTCTGCCCAAGAGTTTTGAACGCCTGGAAGATACACTGCCAGAAGATGAATCTGATGCTCTCTGGTGAAGGCCCACAATCTCAAAGCTTCGTTGCAAAGCGACAGAGAGCCAGTCCCGCCCTGCTTGTTCACGTAGAACATGGCTACTTGGTTGTCCGTGTGGATGAGGACTGTCTTGTAGCTGAGCAGGGTGTGAAAGACTCTGAGAGCTAGAAAAATTGCTCTGAGCTCCAAGAGGTTGATATGTAGAGAAGTCTCCTGTGGAGACCAGGTGCCCTGGGTGGAGAGATCTTGTAGATGAGCTCCCCAGCCTTTTGGAGAGGCATCTGTTGTAAGGGTTGCTTGGGATAACAACTGTTGAAAGGGGGACCCCAGCAACAGATTTTGAGTGGACTTCCACCACTGGAGAGACCAAAAAAGGCGCCTGGAGGTTGCTATTTTGTCTGATAGGCCTCCTAAGGCCTGGGTCCATTGGGTGGACAAAGTCCATTGAGCTGCCCTCATGTGGAGGCGAGCGTAGGGAACCACATGCACAGTGGATGCCATGTGGCCTAATAGTTTTAACATCTCTTGAGCAGTTAAATGGGATTTTAACTGAATCTGGGAGGCTAACTGCACCAAGCGTAGGCAACGGGCCTGGGGAAGATAGGTCCTTGCAGTGGTGGTATCCAGCAAGGCCCCTATGAACTCTAGAGACTGAGTAGGGGTGAGATGGGACTTTGGGATGTTTATTACAAGTCCCAGATACTGAAGAACACGCATTGTGCAGGCTAGGGAAGTCTGGGCCTCTGACTGGGATGGAGCTCGGATGAGCCAGACGTCCAGATATGGGAATACGAATATTCCTAGAGTGCGTAGAAATGCAGCTACTACTGCCATGCATTTTGTGAACACTCTTGGTGCAGAGGCCAGCCCGAAAGGAAGCACCCTGTATTGGTAGTGCTTTCCTTGATAAAGGAACCGAAGGAACCTTCTGTGTGTTGGATGGATGAGGACATGGGTGTATGCATCCTTGAGATCTAGAGAACAAAGCCAATCCTGACTCTGAAGGTATGGAAGGAGAGTACCGAGAGAAATCATCTTGAATTTCTCCTTGCATAGAAACTTGTTCAATTCTCTGAGATCTAATATGGGCCTGTAGCCCCCTGTTTTCTTTGGGATAAGAAAATAGGGGGAGTAGAACCCTGAGCCCTATTGAAGAAGGGGTACTTCTTCTATTGCCCTTTGGGCAAGAAGGGTAGCAATCTCCTGACCCAGAAGGTCAAGGAGAGATGTTGGAGAATTGAACTGTCTCACCATGGTGTGAGGAGGAAGGTTTAAGAAATGAAGCTTGTACCCCTCCCTTATGATGGAGAGGGTCCATTGCTCTGCTGTGATTTGTTCCCATCTGGGAGCAAAGTGAGCTAACCTTCCTGGAATGGTGAGAGTCTCTGGTTCTTCTAGGCCCAGAAAGGCTAAGTTCTCTAGTTGCAAGTCAAAGGCCCTGAGGAGGCTGAGGCTGTTGGGCCATAGTAGTCCTTGCAGCCTTAGGCTTGGCCTGTTTAGGTTGTTGCTGACGCTTTGCAGCAAAACGACCTGCAGCAGATGCCTGCTGACCATAAACAGGATAATATATTCCCTTTTTGGGAAAAAATGCCTTTTTGAACAACCTCTTCTTAACAGGAGCAGAAGTAGACTTTGAAAGTCTATCTAAAGCAGAATTCTCTGCATCCATCTGAGTGGCCTTTGGTTGCCAATCCTTGCCAAAAAGGTTTTCACCTGTACAAGGAAGATTTCCTAACCCATCTTGGACCCAGGGTTCCAGATCAGAAGCTTGTAACCAAGCAATTCTGCGTGCACCTATGGCAATAGCCGAGGCTCTGCTGGCACACTCAAAAGAGTCAAAGGCTGCATGGTTGGAAAATTTGGAAACATCCTGGGCATGTTTAAGCCAGGTGAGAAACTCTTCCCTTTTATCTTCTGAAATAAAAGGGACTAAAGTCTGCAGATGATCTGTAACTTCTTTTAGAAACATCCCCATATAGAGACTGTAGGAGTTGATTCTGGCAACAAGCATAATGGCCTGGAAGATTTTCCGGCCAAAAGCATCTAAGGTTCTGCACTCTCTTCCTGGAGGATTAGAGGAGTGCCTCTTTGCACTCTTTATCTTCTTCATGGCAGACTCCACCACAATAGAGTGGTGAGGAAGCTGAGTCTTATGAAAGCCAGGACAAGGAGGGACACGGTACATGGTGTCCAACCTACGAGAATGAGGTGAGATGGTGAGAGGAGTCTCCCATATGCCTAACGTGATCATAAAGGATCTCATGAATTGGTAAAGTGGCTGCCTCTTTAGGAGCCTTAGGATATTGTAAAATATCCAACTGTTTGGCTCTAGGCTCTGATTCAGGGGCCACTGAGATGGAGAGGCCCCTGGCCACCTCTCTAATGAAGTCTTGGAAAGACAAGTCCTCTGGAGGAGACATTCTTCTTTTTGGAGAAGAAGGCTCCTGAGGAAGGAGTACCGATGCTTTGAGAGAAGCCTCTGATTCATCAGAGTCCTCAGAGGAATCGAAGTATCGCCTGTCTGGATGCTCTTGTAGAGCCCGATACGCGTACCGGGTGGTATCGACATCAGGAGTAATCGGTACCGGTTCGGTACCGATGGGCATCATAGGACAGGGTACCGGTGCAGTCGACACCAATGCGGATGTCGATGCAATCGGTACCGGCATCGGAACCGATATCGGTGCCGGTGCCGGTACCAACAACGGAGTTTGTTGCGGTACCGGAGGCGTCGCAGCTTGTATGAAGGCCGTAATGGCACGCTGCATGGTCAGAATATATTCTGATCCATCGACGCCACCAATGACTGGATGTCGGTACCAGTGGAAACCACCGGTACCCCAGAACATTGTAACAGGTGATCGGTCGAGGCCGAGCCATCGATGTCAACCTGTGACCCCATAGGTGGAGCTTTGGAAGCCGGAGCTTTCCGCCGAGGTAATTTTGCCGGTGCGGAATCCTCGAGGGCAAGCCCGGAGGCATCTCGATGCTTGGAGGGAGATCTACCCTTCGAGGACCGGCTGGATTTATGTTTGGTTACCTGAGATCCATAGGAGGAAGCAGCAGCCCTGGAAGACGTCGATGCCACTGAAGCTGCAGAAGAGGGAAACAGGGTACTGAGCTTAGCTGCTCGGTTCTGTAGACCTCTTTTAGACATCATGGAACAGGACGCACAATCCGTGATGGAATGGTCAGGACCCAAACATTTAAGACACCAGTCATGGGTGTCAGTGACAGAAAGAGTACCGCTGCACTTCGTGCATTTTTTAAACCCAGAAGCGGGCTTTTCCATGAGGAAAATTTTTCGTTAGGCCTAAGGCCCAAAAAGAAAAAATTGCACAGAAGTGGGAACGGTAATATATATATATATTTTTTTTTTTTTTTTTTAAAGAAGAAAAAGAAAAGACCGGCGGTACTGGTCTGACATCGAAGAAGGCAGACGTGCGACCAAAGAAATAAAATAAAATACTTCTTCAGCGATGATGGGAACACGACCTGCTGGCTCCGCGGAAAAGAAGAACTGGAGAGAGGCGGTTGGGAAAGGCAGGAAGGCAGCGCGCAGGCGCTGTGGGATGCTCCCAAAAGCTTTCTTTCTGGACGCTGGGGAGCGTTCCCGCGCAGGCTCCATCGGTACCGACGATACCCATATGTGAAGACTCATTCCTGCTTGTTCCTGGAGATAGCCCCAAGCCGGTTCGCCAGCACTTTTGCCAGGATTTTCCCGTCCGTATTCAATAAGGAAATTGGGCAGTATGATCCTCACAAGATGGGGTCCCGGCCCGGTTTTGCCAAAACCGTGATCCCCGCTTGTTGCATAGATGGAGCCAACGGTTTCCCTTGCAATACCTCATTCAATAGCCTCTGTAGCAGTGGAGCTAACCGTTCCCCCAAATTTTTTATAAAAAATTGCCGGAAAGCCATCTAGCCCTGGTGCCTTATTCAAGGCCAGCCCTTTGAGTACCCGACCGATTTCCTCCAGCCCAATCGGCTGATTAAGCAAGTCCCTGTCTGGCCCTGATAACTCCGGGAGGGCGTCGCCCTCCTTCAAATAATCCTCCACCTGCTGTGCCAAGCCCCCTAGCGGACTAGTATATAAAGTTTTATAATAGTGTACAAATTGCTCCCTAATCTCTTTAGTGCGAAACAACAGCTTATCTCCCGGCCCTTTAACTTTTAATATAGTAGACCGTCGTTCCCAGTCTCATAGCTTCCTGGCTAGCAATGTGCTAGCCTTATTGTTAAATTCATAATAATGTTGGTTGACTCGCCTTAACTGGTATTGGATTGTCTCTGTCCGCAACGCCATTAATTGTGACCGGGCACAGTCCAGTGCCGCCCTCAATTTTATTCCGCCATCACGTTTGTGATGCCTTTTCAGTTCTGCGATCTTTTCTAGTAATTGGTTCACCTGTCCCTCTCTATCCCGCTTTTTCCGCACTGCCCAAGATATCAATTTCCCCCTTAGAACCGCCTTTAGCCCATCCCATTGAATCTCCCATGCCACCTCCCCTGTGTCGTTCACCCAAAAATACTCTGTGATTTCTTCCTCAATATCTTTAATGACCTCCTTATTCTGCAGGAGACATTCATTAAGCCACCAAAAGGCCTGGCCCTCCTTATCATTCTCTCCCCCAAATTCCACCCATATAGGGCCATGATCTGTCCATGTTATGGGCTCAATTTTTGCTCTAGTAACCTTTCGGGTCCAGTACTCATCCCCTAAAAAGAAATCAATCCTGCTATAGCTTTGATGCACTGAGGAATAGTATGAATAATCTTGCTCCTGAGGATACATCTGGGCCAAATATCACACACCCATAATTGCGCCATTAGCTCCAATAGTTGAGACCTCCCTTTACTCCCCCCAATAGTGCCCGACCTCATTCTATCTTTCTTGGGGTCCAGTACTTCGTTGAAATCTCCCCCCAATAATATCGCTCCATGAATTTTATTTTTCAGCCAGCTTGCTAGTGTCTCCCAAAAATGTGTAAGTGGGTCATTGGGGCCATAGATATTTACAAAGGTAACCTCCTGGCCATGCAGTTCCCCCCAAACTAACAGTACTCGCCCCTTCATCCCCTTTATTACTCCCCTCACCTGAACATCGCTCCTAATTAGAATAGCGACACCTGCCTTCTTATGTAGACCCTCTGCATTGAACCAAATATTACTGAAGGCCCCGTGTCTGACCAGATGTTCATCTTTCGGTAATAAGTGAGTTTCCTGCAGAAAGACCACCTGCCACTGTTGGTGCTGCACTTCCTTAAACATCTCCTTCCGCTTTTGTGGGGTATTTAATCCTCTGACATTTAATGAGCCTACCCTAAGTCCTGCCATCTTAACTTGTGCGTAAATCTAGCAACTATATCTACCTGTGTATTTGGGGACAACCCTCCCTTCACCCCTCCCCCCCCCTCCCCGGAATCCACCACAGGCCATTTCCCTGTGACTCCTAACTGGAGGACGAAACTCCCCACCTTACCGCTCCCCAACCAACTAGGCCCCCTTCCCCATTGTTCCCCCCTAGCTCCCCCATTCGATATCCATCCTCTCATCCTTTTCCAAGTTCGTTCCCCCCCAACCCTCCCCCAATATTCGCCATTGATAAAACCTACCCTTCTTAATCCCTCTCCCTCCCCTCCCAACCACCGAACCACAATCAACAGTATATAGCATTATACAGCTATCAACCTTCAATGTGAATACCTGAATTTGTCCAATTTGCAATGTCTTTCCACACGCCCTCCCCCACCCTGGAAGCACTCCCATTCCCACCAAACAGAACCCTGGCTCAGACTCTTATCTTCAGGTTTTCTGCATGGAGCCACTTTGCTCCCCCTCCACATCCCCTGGAGAAGTCCCGGAGAGGCTGGAGCCGCCTGCCATTCGAAGTAATCCGTTGCCACCTCTGCTGTTCCGATAGGGACACGGGTCCTCTCTCCCGATCTCGTGCTTCCGGCTGAGTCCGAATCTGAAGTAAATTTGGTGCTTTCGCTTTCTCAAGACATCTCCAAGCTTCTGTTACAGTCCGTACTCGCTGGACACCTCCTTGCAATTCGAACTGCAGCCCGATCGGGAAGAGCCATTTATATTTAATATTTTCGTGTCATAAGTACAATGTCACCAGGCGCATGGTCCGTCTGCGTTGCAATGCTGAGGGAGCCAAATCCTGGAAGATCTCAATGGTCACATTCTGCCACTTTAATCTGCCCTTCTGGGCCACTACTTTCATGATCTCCTCCTTCATCTGGTAGCTAGAAAGGCAGGCAATAATATCCCTGGGGTGGTTCCCCTGAGGGGGTCTAAGGGCTCGATGTGCTCGCTCAAGTCCAATCGCCCGCTTTGCTCCCGCTGACTCCTGGCCCTCCTCCGCCAGCAGGGCCTCGCATATTTCTTGAACTACACTATTTGCTTGTTTGAATTGCCCCTCCTCGGGAACCCCCCGGATGCGTATGTTACAGCGCCTCGACCTGTTTTCGAGGTCCTCGATCTTGTCCCGCAGTTCTTCACTTTCTTTCCGCCATGTATTGTACATGCTTTGAGTGTTCTCAGCCGTCATTACCGCCTCCTCCACGTGTTCTTCCAAATAGTCCACTCTCTCCCTGAAGGCCTGCAAATCCACCCAAAACTCATTTAACATCTCCTTCACCTCTTTTTTTACTCCGATCACCTCCATTTTTATCTCCTTGCACCAGCGCCACAGATCCCCTCTCGTGCACTGCTCCTCAGCATTCGCCGGTTCCTCCTCCACCTCCATGTCTTCTCCGTCACCCTGCTCCATCTGCGATCGCAATGGAGCATAAGAGGATCGGTACTTTTCCAATTTTTTCCGGGTCGACATTCTAGGTGTTCATTTCTCCTGCGTTCTATATATTTTGCACTTCTAGGGAGGCCCGATGCATTCACTTATTGCTATTTTCCTCCCGTCTCGAGGAGAGCTCCTCTATCAGGCAGCCATCCCGGATGGTGACATCACGTCCTCTCTCCACTTCAGTTTTTAATAATAGAGTGGTGAAAGAAAAACAGAATGAGAAAAATGTGACCAAGCTGTTGGCAGCTGTCATTACTCAAAATCAAAATACTATTCCTAGAGGCCCACAACCAAATGCTGCCCCCAGAACCGGTACTTGTTATCAGTGTGGTCATGTGGGTCATTTTAAATGTGAATGTCCTCATAGGGGGCCACCTTCATTCCGGGGAGCCAGGAGAGGCAGGCAGCCCCTACTTGTGCCCCATAAACCCTTTCCAGTATCCCACAAACCCTCCCCTAGGTGGGACAATAGTGATTTTACTCAAGATACTTACTGACTAGATGAAAGTCATCTTAACATGACAACCCTAGTGGTATCCCCAGATAATCCAATAGTCTCCATGCAAATAGGAGACCAATCCTATGATCTCCTCCTTGATACCGGAGCTACCCTTTCCACCCTCCGTAATCCTATAGGATTACCCCCCTCATCCAAAACTGAGAATGTAGTGGGGATTTCAGGGTGGCCTGAACGCCTCTCACTTTCAAAACCATTGGAAGCTCGCTTGGGGCCCTTATCCACCCAGCACTTCTTTCTTATTGCACCACAGAGCCCACTGAATTTATTAGGGAGGGTACTTTTATAAAAACTATGGGCCACTATTACTTGTAGCCCAGACGCCATCTACCTGGATCTCCCTGAAGATGTAATTCCCCAACTCCCTCTAATGCTGACCAAAGCTCAGGGTGGAAACAGCATTTCACCAGAACTTGAAGAAATAATGAATGCCATCCCTCCTTGGCTCTGGGGTTATAAATCCTCAGATGTACTCCTCAAATCTATAGAGCCAATAAGGATTAAAGTCAGGCAGGATATGCCCTATCCTTCTATCCGCCAATATCCGCTTCCCCAGGAAGCAATTTTGGGCCTCATGCTTTTAGTGGAGTCTTTTGTGAGCCAGGGGATCCTTGTCCCTTACTCATCTCCCTGCAATACGCTGTCATGATGCGGGCATTAATAAAGTTGGTTTAAGAAAAGAAATCCTGTTTTAGAAGAACTAGATGTGCAGTTACCTTCAGGCACAGCTAGAGGGAGCAGGAACAGACATACTGGTCTTAATGAACCTAAGCTCACTGATGACCTGCAGCTGAAAGGGAACCAGGAAGTCAGCAGTAACGGTTCACTTTATAAGCCAGAGCAGAATGCTTCTGGACAGCAGTGGCATAAGCAGAGGAGGCAGTGGAATGAGCATGTGAAGCAGCAGGAGCTGAGGAAGGAGGAGAAAGAGGAAGAAGGAACTGGAGCTGGACTAGAAGGAGAAACAGCAGAGAAGCCTGGAGGCTATCAAGGACATACGCCTGATTGCTGTGAAAGAAGCCAAGCTGGAAGCTGGAGGAGAAACAGACCTCACAAGGTGGGAAGCCAGAAAGCCCAAACTGGAACTGTTGTGCAAGGGGAGTTTGGTGGAAGTTGCTCCAAGGTGAGAGGCTCTGCCACGCCTAGTTCCTATACTCTGCCTGTTTGTAACATAGAGAGAAGAAGCTAAGAACCAGAGAGGGAGGTTCTGACAGAATCTTATCTCTAGAGGATCATTGCCCAGTGTCACCTATTCAGAGGTGAAAGCAAATTTATAAGCAACGGAAGTTTTTACTCAGTGAGCCCAGGTATGAGGCATTGAACATAAACTGTACTGATAGTACTGCTAAAAGCTATGCTAAAAGAAGGATTCTCCTAAGGGAAACAAGAGTGCAGACTGGTTCACTAAACTACCTCCAGCCTTAAGAGTCCCTGGTTATGTGAAGCCAAACTCCCAAGTGGTAGATTACCATGCTGAAATAGACAGGGACAGTGGAAGCCCTTTGAATCAGTATAGGGGAGAGGAATTGATGGAAGTGGATTCTCCCAGCACTATTCCCTCACCTTTGCCTGAGGAAATGGAATGTGATTGGTGCACTGCCTATGCTCCAGAGTGTGTATGCTCCACAGAAGAATAAATGAAATATAATTTGATGTTTATTATGCTGAATATTACTATGAAGAAAAACTGCTTTAAACTGTGAAGTAACAGTTAACTAGCCAGTGAATATTGGTACCTTTTAAAACAAAGGACTGTTTCTGTTATCTAAAATATCTCTTAGTTGAACCTTGCTTTAAACGGGGAATGAAAGCCTTTATTACCCTACACTTGGACTCTTTGTTCTTTAACAGCGCTACCTAGTGGCGTATAATCTTTGTGTCACCGGCAACCGAGTGACAACGCCCATCCTGCCTGTTAAAAAAACCCAAACCCGACCAAGAAGGTATATCGATTTGTTCAAGACATTTATAACTTGGACTTTTCTGAGGTAATGTAGGGTTAAGTGACTTACCCAAGGCCACAAGGAGTGCTAGTGGAAATTGAACCCTGGCCTCTGGGTTACCAAGCCAGTGTTCTTAACCATTAAGCTACTCCTCCACTCCTCAAGGTGACAAAACAGTGTGACAGGGCAGAGGCAAAAGCCAGGAGGATGTTGGGTTGCATACAAAGAGGAATTACCAGCAGAAAGAAAGAGATATTATTGGCCACTGTATAAGCGCTGGTGAGGCCTCACTTGGAATACTGTGTTCAGTTTCGGAGACCATATCTCGCAAAGGATGTAAAAAGACTGGAAACGGTTCAGAGGAAGGCAACCAAAATGATTTGGAGCCTGCGTCAGAAGCCTTATGAGAAGAGACTTGAAGACCTAAATATGTACAACTCTGGAAAGAGAGGAGGGATAGGGGTGATATGATTCAGACCTTTAAATACTTAAAGAGAATTAATGAACAAACAAAATTCTTCCAAAGACGGGGAAGCTGTAAAACTAGAGGGCATAACATGAAGCTACAAGGGGGTAAATTGAAAGGCAATGTCAGGAAATACTTTTTCACTAACACTGTAGTGAGCTAGCCATACTATAGTAGAGAATAAAGGTAATCTGTCTGTATTGTGCCTTGTCCTCTCTTGTTTTTCTCACCACCAGATATTACGCTGACTGGACCTAGTCCCGCTATGCGGGATCTCATGACAAGAACCATATGGTGACTCCAGTCAGTCCATCCATACCAATTAATATCAAAATAAGTAATTCATTTTTAAGTTCATTTTGATTTTTATTTGTGTATAGTTATTTATGTATTTATATGAATCATTATTACAGAATTGTATGTTTTTATCATAGTTTTAACTTGTTAAAAAACATTTATATGTCATGTTTATGATGTTTTTTATGAACAAACATTTTATTTTATTCATTCATTGTTTGTTCATGTATTTATGGATATAGTACGCCTGAATTACCCTGATGAAGAGGATTCAAAACACGGCCTGTGTCAGGCGTTTGGGCTAAAATTGTGTGCAATAAAGTTCTCCTGGCCAGATACCCAGACATACAGGGCCGATGCAGGTAATGGCCTTGTAAGTCCGGGGGGCATAAGAGGGATTCATTGCATATTCGGTCTCTGAGGTGGAATAAGTGCTGGTCACCCATGTGCCCTGACCCAGCAGCCACCCCAACGCAGCGGACACATAGCAAGAACTGGCCTGCCCCTTGACCACGGCCCTGGGGGACATCAGGCCGAACACTCACTGGTGGGTTCAGGGGACCTGGCCATTCAGTCCTGTGGATGTCCCTGCGACTGCAGAAGGGACATGCTGGGCCGTCCTCAAGCCTGATTCTGACTGCCGTGGAATGTTTTGCTCCTGCATTTCAGAATTGAGTCCAAATGGGCCTGTCCTGCTCAGGGCCATCTGGACGGCCCGGACGTGCCTCTTCTGGAATCGGGCTCTTTGTGAGAACAAAAAGACAGCTATTTTGGTGTGTGTGTTCAAAGGAAGGGATATACGAATGTGTTCAGATCTGAGCTGAGGGAAAAAGTTTGCCTGGCCTTTAATGTATCAGAAACTAATGTAGCAGCAAATATGCTTTTCTTATATATTACAGAATGTAGCTACTCCCAATATATGGTTTTGTTAAACAATACAGTGTTTTAATGGAAAAATAAAAAAGGTATCAGCTTGAAGCTGCTCCAGGAATGTTCTCACAACTCACATAATTATTTCTTAATGCCAAATACTGCTACAGGAGCAGCTTCTTTAGAAGATTTTTCCTATAATACTAATATATCCTGAAACTAAGATTTCTAGAAACAACTTATTAAAAGTTATTATTAGTCTTAAATGAACCAACAGCTAGAAGATATGCATTTGCTGCTTATTCCAAATGACAACAAGGCTACTTACTTGTAACGGGAGTTCTCCGTGGACAGCAGGATAAGTCAGCCACAGCTGGTGACATCATCTGACGGCGCCGCGAATGGAAGTAGCTCTCCCTCAGAAAGGTAGCCCTACCTCCGTGGCCTGCTCCTAGCTAGCCCAGTCTGTTCCAGAGTAGTGCCTGTGGTGGCTAGAGGATAGGACTGGAGACTTGTTGCGCACTATCTAAGGGGAAGTGGGCGAGAATGTATGGCTGATTTATTCTGCTATCCATGGAGAACTCCCGTTATAGGTAAGTAACCTCATTTTCTCCTAGGATAAGCAGGATGAATCAGACACACTTGGTGACTCCATCGCTGCGCTGCAGGTAGTGTTGTGTTGCTGTGATGGATGAGTAAAGCAGAGGCCTGAGTTAGCTGTTATTGAATAAGTAAGGGAAGAACTATTAGCATAATGGCCCCTGGTGCAGCAGGGGTTCTGGCAGTGCCCAACAGTTGGGAGTGATCCATGTCAAAGAACATTAGCAATGGCAGTGCCTAACAGTCAGGAATGATCAATGTCCAGGAACATTAACAACACAGAACGTTAACAATGCTGTTTCATTGCAGGCTTTAGATTGGCCAGGCCCCACATGAATTGTGAGACCAGCAGGTACGTGGCGATAGAGGTGCCATCGGTGCAGTCATGGTAGGCCGCGATGGCAGACAGGTGCCTCGGGCGGACATTGTTTTGAGTCCAGTGCTGGCAAGGATGGCAAGGTACTGGAGGATCTGGACTATCAGGCAGGAGGAGGGCTCAACACCCTCCGAGTTGCACCATATGCAGAAACATTTCCATATGAGTCCATAAGATTTTTGTGTAGAAGGACGTCTTGCAGCCAGGAAACAAAGCGATGCACCTTGTTAGTGAGGCTGAGGGAGGACAGGATCAGCCTGTCAACATCCAGGCCGTCAAGGCCAGTATCAGTAGGTTGGGATGCAGGGTCTTGCACCCATCCTGCGTGACGAGATCCAGTGACAGCTGAAGTCTGATTGGAGGTTTCCGTGCTAGGCAACGCAGGAAGGGAAACCATATCTACTGTAGCCAGAACGGGGCGATGAGGATGACCTGTGCTTGATCCTGCATGATCTTTTCAACGGTCTTGGAGATCAGTGGAGTGTGGGGAAAAGGCATGCAGAAGCGTCCACGCCCCCCCCCCCCCACAGGAGGGTTGAATGCGTCGGATATGAGGCTGCTCGTTGATAGGCGCTTTGAGCAAAAGCATGTGCACTTCATATTAACTTCATTTGCGAAGAGGTCCCACATGTGGACGATGACCCCATTGATGGAAGACTTGTGCTGCCATTTTGGGGTTGAGCGATCACTCGTGTGGATTGAGCTGTCAGCTGAGGCAGTCTGCGTGTTGATTGTCCTCTCCCGGTAGGTATGAGGCTTGAAGCAAGTAGTTCTCAGAGAGGGTATGGGTCCAGAGTTTGAGGGACTTCTCTGCAGAGGGAGAGAGATCCGGTCACCCATTGCTTGTTGATGTAGTACATCATCACTTGGTTGTCTATCAGGATCAAGACGTTCTGCTCATGGATGAGGTGACGGATGGTATGCAGGGTATAACGCACTGCTCACAATTCCAGGAAATTTATGTGGCATTTGCACCCATGGCACTCCAGGTGCTCCTGGTGCGGAAGCTGAGCATGTGGGCCCCCCCCAGCCTTGTCTTGGAGGCGTCAGTTGTGAATGTGATGTGGGGCTGCTGTTGCTGCAGCAGCCTTCTCATAGTGAGGTTTTCTGGGCACATCAACCAGGCAAGCGACTCCTGCACTCGGTGTGTCCAGGAAAATGCGGATAGAGAGGGTTGAGAGTGCTGCCGCCAGTGATTACGGAGGTGCCACTGCAGATAGTACATGTGGAGCTTTGTGAAGGGTAGGACATGGTTGATTGCTGCCATGGCGGCCTAGTAGTCATAACAGAGTCCTGGCAGAGGCA